>JAODAL010058808.1:0-21877 GCA_025379985.1 Phyllomedusa bahiana | reverse complement strand
TTTTTCTGCAATGAAAAAGGTGAAAAATACCCACTGTACAGTTTTCTTTGAGCCTGTGAATCTTTTTCATCCCACACCTGCCTATGTGTGTAGCTTTTATTGTATGTGTGTATACACAAAGAGCTGTCAATCATTGTGTGTGTGTAGGTGAAGCAAGTAGAACTCACAGGCTGTCCTGTTGGTCCTGGCAGCATGTAAAAAAGGGGAAAGGTAATGTGGGATGTATTGTTAACCTATGTCCTTCTGTAAGAGGTAAAGCTCTTAATAAGTATTATCACTGGTGCTATTAAATGCTGGTTATTCTTGCAGCTTTTTGCACCAAAGTCTTTAAATGATGCAAAGGTAATGTTTCCCCCTGCTTCAGAGATCTGGTTCTCACAGTCACCTAACTTCAGGGAGCCCTGTAACCAGCCCCAGCTCAGGGTGCAATGTTTTACAGCTTCACACTTTCACTTTATTACTCAAATGACACTAAAAGTACTGACGTTACGTAAGTCTAAACTTCTCAAGTCCCAGACGCAACAGATGTCATGAAAATCACTACGTCCCCTTGTGTACTAGGAGCCCTCTGGCCTCAGCTGTCTCCCAGCTCCTCCTCACTGTTGTCTGACTCACTCCCTGCACAGCCTAGACAGTAGTCTCATAGCAGGCTTCTCCATATCCACAGCTTTCATTAGTGAGCAGGTCCTGCAAACACACTCAGTTGTTCTAGGTCTTAGCCACTGTACCCACTGGTTTGTTGTCATGCAGGCCAGGAACACTGTCAGAAACACTGCTTTATGCCAGTATGGAAACCCACCCACAAAACGGAAACTGGTCACCGTACACTACTCACAAAAAGTAAAGATATTTGTTTTTTAGTTGACATTTTAGGTTGAACATCATCTTTGTAAACGAACTGAGACCATTTATCAGCTTTAGAAGGCCCATGTCTAGCTGTTCACTGCTTCAGTACTTTTTGCACAACTTGCTGATCTCGAACAAGAAAATTAATGACAAAATTCACAACAAGTGTTTCATCCCTGAATCGCCCAATACATTTAGGGGATCAATTTGAATTGGGATTTATACAGTTCTCCTCATCATACTGCTGATATTTTGACATCATGAGACCAAGACAATACCTTACAATTGGTCAACAGTACCTCGCCATTGAGAGACTTCAAGCAGGATTCTCTTAGACGGAAGTGGCCACTGAGCTTAGAGTGTCACAAAGTGTTATAAGCAGGTTGCAGAGATACAGAGAGACTGGAAAAGTCACAGATAGGAAAAGAAGTGGACATCCTTTTGCTACATCACTCGCTGAAATTTTATGTTCATCCTTAACAGTTCGGGCTAAACATCCCAGCATGGAAGTAAGGGTTTCATAATTATTTGTACAAGAACCATATCTTTGAGAGAAGATTCCCTTGATAAAGTTTCTTAATAGGACTGAAACGTACCTTAAGTGGAATGTATTGTTATACAATTATGTTTCAAAGTGCAACATGAACTGTGAAGCCGGAAACGTTTTTTAATAATTGTTAACAGAATAATAAAGTTTTGTAAAATCACTCATGAAGTTTTTCAATAAATAACAGAGTGCTGCCTATCTTGCTTTCCCTTGTTAGGCTTGTCTATACCAGTGATTGGCACATCAGCTCTGCTGTGCCTAGCTGTGCCTGTTAACGTGATATGAGTGCAGGAGGTTTGTAAACTATTGTGCCCAAAGCTACAGAGCTGTAAAGGGTTCAAGTTTGTCAGTAACAAATATAAACAAGCTTCTGTGCTGGAGATTACACTCAGCAGTGAGTTATGTCATCATGGTTGGACAGGGTCGCTGAAGCAATGAAGGCATAGAAATCTGTCCGGTAACCTAAGGAAGCTTATGTACAAGCTTGTGTACAAGCAGAACATACTATGTCCTCCATCTCTTAAACAAAGCAAAACTGAAAGAGTAATGTGTGTGAATCCATAGATGTCGCCCTATGTTTTCTATTATCTTAAAGCCAAAGTTGCAAAAATGTTTTGGTTTTGCAGTAATTTTTGAAAACCATGACAATAACCATGATCTGACCACAATGTATGATATTTATATGCTTTGCACATATCTCATTTAGAGCCGAAACATTGCCACGGGACATGTAAGAAAGCACTGTTTCACTGTTTTCACTATTTTGTAGTGCAGCAGATTTATATATATATATATAAATAAATATATAGATATATATTATATATATAAATATATATATATATATATATATATATATATATATATATAATGACCCAGCTTCCCTGTGCTCTGCATACAAGATAAAGATCTAGAAGACGTCAGCAAAGTTTACTGATTCCCACTTTTTGGGTTTTTAAAAAAACAGTACCGGGGATGCGGCATGCCCCCCATTTGGCAAGAAAACCTTTTTTTTTAATAAACTTGTTGCTTTTTTCATGTAGGAAATTTGTCCCAAGTGAAACGGGGCCCGGGAAAAAGATGCATTTTGAAAAAAAAATAAAATAAAAAGCTTTGTAGTAAGGAAATCAACTAACATAGTAAAGGCAGAAAAAACTGTGTTTATGGATAGGAATAATTTCAACATTAGACATTGACATATTATTTTCTTAAAAATTGCAGTTTTTCATGACTGAGCGCAAAAGTATTAAAAAGATACATTAACTTTAAAGCAACATTTTTATACAACTGCATTACTTTCCACCCTTGTAATCTTCTAGCTATGTGCACTGTAGTTAGTTTGAAAACTGCAAAGTAAACGTATCTCACTGTGTACTCCAGGAAGACTAATAAATGTGCTTGAGTAAAAAAAACATATTTTCAAGGCAGAATAAAAATTGTTTTTACAGGGCCGTTCCGGGGGGCGGACAGGGGGGGGAAACGCCCGGGGGCCCGGGGTTTCCCCCCCCCCCAGGGGGGGCCGCGGCCGCCCGCCCCCCCCGCCCAGAAAGCGCCCCTGATCTGCGCGGCTGTTATGGCAAGCGAGCTGCCATCAGGGGAGGGCTGGACGGATCGTCCCGTCCTGTCTCCTCCCCTTATCAGCGTCGCAGGGGGCGCACGGCTTTCACCACGCCCCTGTGACGCCTGCGTCCCTCGGCAGGCAGAGGCAGCCTCTGCGCCGAGGAGATCCCTGGGAGCTGCATGCAGTGGGTAAAAAAAAAAAGCATGATGACTGTCACGCTGCTTACACGTTCTTCAGCTACCGGATCTGGCACGCGCGACCGTGGTCTGCGTAAGTAATTATTTGTTATTTTATAATTACTTACAAGGGGGTGGGGGGGCATCATTGGCTATATGGGGGTAGGGGGCATCATTGGCTACAATGGGGGCATCACTGGTTACAGGGGGGGGCATCTACTGGCTACAAGGGGGGCATCTACTGGCTACAAGGGGGGTATCACTGGCTACAAGGAGGGCATCACTGGCTGCAGGGGCATCTACTGGCTACAATGGGGGTATCACTGGCTACAGGGGGGGCATCTACTGGCTACAATGGGGGTATCACTGGCTACAAGGAGGGCATCACTGGCTACTATGGGGGTATCATGCTACAGGGGGGACCTATTACTGGCTACAATGGGAGGTATTCACTGGATACAGGGGGGGACATTACTGGCATACAATGGGGGGGTATCACTGGCTTACAATGGGGGTTCACTGGCTACAGGGGGGTAGCAATGCGACAAGGGGGGTATCCACTGGCTACTGTGGGAACATCTACTGGCTACAGGGGCCATCTTAATCGGCTAATTGGGGTATCACTGGCTATTATGAGAGGGGCACTCTTATGGTACAGGGGGCATCACTGGCTTACAGGGGGCACATGGCTACTAGGGGCCTATATGGCTAACAGGGGCATCTACTGGCTACAAGGGGGGGGGCATCAATGGCTAAAAGGGGGGGGGGGGCATCACTGGCTACAAGGGGGGGCATCACTAGCTACAGAGACATCTACTGGCTACAGTGGGCATCACTGGCTACACGGGGGCATCACTGGCTACTGGGGCATCACTGGTTACAGGGGGGCATCTACTGGCTACAAGGGGGGCATATCTACGGTACAAGGGGGGTATCATGGCTACAATGGGGGTATATGGCACTACAGGGGGACATCTACTGGCTTACAATGGGGGTATCACTGGCTACAGGGGGGCCATCTATGGCTTACAATGGGGGTGATCACTGGCTACAGTGGGGAATCACTGGCTACAATGCTGGGTATCTACTGGCTACAGGGGACATCTATGGCTACAATGGGGTATCACTGGCTACAGCGGGGACATACTACTGGCTACAATGGGGTATCTCACTGGCTACAATGGGGTATCATGGCTACAATGGGGTTATATCTGGCCTACAAGGGGGGTATCACTGGCTACAGTGGGACATCTACTGGCTACAGGGGGCAATCTACTGGTACAATGGGGGTATCCACTGGCTGATTTAGAGGGGCATCTATGGCTACAGGGGGCATCACTGGCTACAGGGTTTGTGGAATCAATGGCTACAGGGGCATCAATGGCTAACAGGGGGATTTCAATGGGCTTACAGGGGCATCTACTGGCTAAAAGGGGGGGGGCTTCACGGGCTACCGGGGCGGGGGCATCACTGGCTACAAGGGGGGGCACATTCACTAGCTACAGAGACATACGGTACAGTTGGGCATCACTGGCTACATGGCGGGCATCACTGGCTACATGGGGCATCACTGGCTACATGGGCTACTACCTGGCTATAGGGGGCTACTACCGGGTTATGGAGTACTACCAGGTACCATATTGCGGTTGCTATAGATGGGGAGTTTGTATAGGAGATTGGATTTGGTAGAGAAGGGATGATTAAGTGAGGAGTCTTAAAGATGTTTGTTTTGTTAATTTTTCAGTGAAGAGTGGGAGTAGTCATCATGGCCTGGGATAGATGGAAAAGTAGAAGAAGAGAAAAGAGACAACTCTTCAGAGACATTTTTGTGAGTCTATTAGATATGGACATCTTTTACAGTTATTATTTATATGGCCTGCAGAGACCTGTGTACAGCTGGTATCCACACACTGTATGGTCATGTAGGGGGGTTTATATTGGTTGTAGTATAGAGTTTATATCAGTAATGGTCAGTTTGTATTATTCGGGTCACTATGTGCTGGTTGTATGAGGTCATGAGGTGGTGTATTATTCGGTCACTGTGTGTTGGAGAGATATTGTGGTTCCTAGTGGTCTTGGGATTCTGGTTTGGTGTGTGTAGCGCGTGTTATTTGGTAACGGTAGGACTACTGATTTAGTCGTTTTATACGTAGCACAGTGTGGTATTGTTTTTGTATTTTTTGGCTTTGCTTTGGTTTTTGGTAATGCACTGTGTCGCCATATGTTACGGGGGGGAGGTTTTGGGGGGACCTGGGCGCGAAATTTCTTCACCTCGCCCTGAGTGAAATTTAGCCTAGGAACTGCCCTGGTCTTATATATTAGCTAGTAAATGATGTAATCAACAAATTTAAAGGATTTTCACTCCGCTTAACTACTACTACAGCAAATGCACAAATCACAGATATGACACTAAACAATGTTCTTGAACCACTTAAGCCGAAGGCTTGAAAAATACTTAAAGGGGTTGTCTCGCTGCAATGATTGGGTTTTAATTTAAAGATCTTTATAAAACAAGCAGCCTTTGCAATATATGTTCATTACAAAAATGTCCTACTGATTTTGAGACTAGCCAGTGTATTACTACATCAGCTTCTCAAATCTCTATAGTAGCGACTCTGTTGATCTTATCTTACTGGCTTGTCAGGTCTGAATGGGACTCATCACCTTTTGAAGACAGGTCAGAGCAGAGAGCCCCTCCTGCACAGATGCTTCTGGAGTGGAAGGAGGGGGAGGGAGGACTCTGGCGTCTGTGTCATGGATTATACCCTTGTGTGTGATGCTTCCTCCTGCTCTCTACACAAGATAGATGTGACAGCAGTGACCCTGTCTGCTTATATAATCATGAATGTTTCTTGGAACTGTGACTATACTAATATGTAATGATCAGGCATGTGAATACTTTATGCTCTCCTGTAGTAGTTGAGACATCTGAGATATAGTAACAATTCCCTTGTTGTTGCTGGAGATGGGGAGACTTGTAGCTAAGCAGGGGATTAGGAACACATTCATCACCTCTGCTATTTAGCATTCACTGCAGCTTCACAGACCTCTCTACACTCATAGATCAGCCCTCTCCTGTTAACAGACCTAGGCAGGCCCCCACACAGGGGGAACTATGAGAGGCAAACCCCCTCCCCCCCCCCCTGTATAGAAGTTACGTAGCTGCATGAGTGTGAGGGGAGGGGGGAGAGGGAGCAGAAACAGACAGACAAGAAGCACGCCCTCAGGTTTCAACCTTATCCAGGGACACTGACAAGGATGAAAGCTGTAATCGAGGAAAACACTTTAATGAATATGCTACATTTTGTAGTTTTTGCCTCCCTGTGTTTCAACAGTCGTAACTTTTTATCTTCTAAGTGACGCAGTTGCATGAGAAATTGTTTTACACAAGAGAAGTTGTATTTGGGGGGGGGGATAGTTTAAGTTAACAAATAAATTACTACAGAATTGTTTAAACATTTTCTTTCCCTATTTTTTTGTTTTTTTTAATACACCATTCACATTTCCAACAAAATAACCAAATTAACTTTTTTCATATATACTTAGTAGTGTAATAGCATATTCATGCAGTGGCATGGCTACAGGGCTTAAGGACTGTCGGCGATGGGCCCTGAGCAAGAGGGGCCCCAGACTCTCTGCAAAACAGCCTCATTGCTGGGTCATATAAACCCAGTGACACAGAGCTCACATCCGCTGCCTGTATGGTGCAGACAGCGGCTGAGGCAAAGCGGCTGGTACATATTGATACCGGCTGCTTAGCAAACTGAAGGCGGAGGCGCGATGCAATGTTATCGTTCCGCTGCCTGTACTAAGCCTATCGCTAAACTTGGGGCCTGTGACATGTAATGGCATCCAGACTGGGTGATGGACGTCATCTCCCCCTAATTCAAAGAGCAGTGTTCAGCGGGGGAACAACCAGTAGCCTAGGAGTGAATTATTTTAATTTTTTTATAGGGGAGGAGGGGTGGAAATCCTATACTAACTGGCCCTAACTACCAAACCTAATTGGCCCTAATAAACTACCCTAAGTGACAGAAACTACATACCAAAAGTGACAAAAACTACTTACCAAAAGTGCCTTATAAAACAGCCTATCTAACGCAAGGTGCCCTAACTACCTGCCTCCCTACCCCAAGCGGCCCAAGCTACCTGCCTACCTACTAGAAGGGGGTTTTACCCTTAAAGGGAAAAGTCTGCCACTTTCTATAATTTTTTGGTCTACCCTACCAAAAAGAAGCTTCTTCCTATCCGCTTGTCTAATCCAGGGAGGCTGTCTACTATATGGAGTGTGTTCCTACCTACTGGTGGCACAAATGAGGCTTTAATAGTTTGGTGGGGGAGCTTTGTTTGGAGTCTAACATGTTTCCGTGATATATTCATCAGGGATGAATTGTGGCCGCGAGAAGATGCCATGATGGTCTGGAGTGGATGAAGAAAGAAAAGGGAAAGAGAACAACTCCTCAGAACAAAAGTCACCTGTGAGTCTCTAAATGTAGCTGTCTTGTAATCACTTATATGGCGGAAAAGCCTGGGTACATTGGTATCTACCACTATATGGTTACCATATGGTGGTAGTATACAGTCTGCAGATTCTGTGTATAACTATCTATCACTATATGGTGGTAATAGTGGTCTTAGTGTAATGCTTTGTATTCAGTAACAGTACAATGGTATTATTCAAACTATTTATGGTGGTCAGACGTGATCACGATGTTTCGGTATTATTTGGTTCTTGAATTTTGTTGCTATTGGTATTATTAGTCTTGGTATATTGATTTGGTTGGGGACAGTATGGTGGTATTAGTTTCTATATGGCAGTGATATATGGGATATTTTTTGTTCCTTGTATGTTGTTTTTATTGGTAATAATGGTCTTGGTATACTGGTTTGGTCAGTAACACAATGTTATTAGTCACTATATAGAGGTGATAATGTGGCCCTTGCGTACTTGCTGACCTGCAGAAAACAGATAACTGTCAATTGAACTGTTCAGCATAAACTCCAATAAAAACTTAACAAATAAAACAAAAGGCACAATTGCATTTTTCTCCTGTTCTCCTGTTTTGTTTTTTTGGTTTTTTTTTGGAAGGGGGGGTCAAGAGGGAACAGATGTTTTGGCTGTATAATGTGTTTTTCTTTGGTCCCATTTGAGATTAATTTTCTTCTATTGGACAATTCCTTTTAATAGAAATAATTTTCTGCAGCGCACTACACCATAGACATCCGTCCCATCAAGTAAGGAACCTATTGTTGAAAAGTAATGGTTCACAGACAATGTCTGGGATTAGGAGGGACCCAAGCTGAAGTTTTACATCCGGGCCCATGAGTCTTTAGCCATGACTCTTGTAGTCATGTATGCTAATACACTACAATATGTGTCATACTGACACATGAGCCTGCAGTAACGGCAGCACACAGTGTGCCCTGACCACAGGCTTCCTATACAGACAGTATAGACTGTGCAGACATTTCCTGGGCTCCGTCGTGTCCCCGGGAGTCCCGATCACCCGATGGAGAAGAGGAATGCCCTTTGATTATGCCGCGGTCACGGACCGCATCATTAAAAGTGTTAAGCGCCAGGGATCAAAGGTTTCCTCCTCCAATCTGCATCTGGCAAAGAAATGATACTAAAGCTTTGTTTAGTTCTCTTCTAATAACATAAAAAGATAAATGAAAGAAATCACATTTTGACACTCATTTTGACTAGTGGAGAAGACTATCACTACCTTAATAGTAAGTGTACATAAAAATTGCAGAGTCATATTTCATTCCATCAATAGAAAATAAGATTGTTGATAATGAAATAATTTTTCAGGATTAATAATGCATCTTGCAAAGAGTAAACAAAGTTAAGGCTTTTCTTTAGGGTGACCTCAATGGCATGGCCGCTAAGCAATCCAAATAGCAAACAAAACTGTACGATAGAAATCACAAAAAAAAGGTTCCACATAGTAAAATGGATCTGTCAGCTGCTCTTCAAGAAAGTTAATAGCAGCTTGATGTAGAAAATAGTTTATTAATCCATTCCTCAAATAATTCAATTGTCTTAAAAGCCCAAGGGATTTTTTTGTTGAAGATTCCATAATTTTTTCTCCACACTGATAGATTCCATATTTTTTTCCACTTGATCTAGAAAACCATATGCCATCATATAATTGTAATACAGTCATTTATCTTCACTTGTGTGAGATATATATCATAAAGCCAGGACGTCAAGCTATTAACTCCTTATCGACATTTGACGTATACATACGTCATGATCAGGAAGGGGTTCCCACAATTTGACATATGGGTACATCATGGAGATCTTGCAAGCACACAAGCGGAACTCAAAAGATTGTGGCATGGGATTAGCAGTATATTAACAGTAGCCTCATGCTGCATCACCTGCGGCAAGAGTGTGCAAGTGATTAACCCCTTAGCTGCTGCAATGTACTACCCTGTCGCAGCTAAGGGAAAGACAGAAGGAGTGAACTACTTCTGTCTTTTGTCAGTGTAAGAAACACTTCCGGGATGTCTGTGACAACACCATGCCCCGCAATGCATTGTGGGCATTGCCAGGTATGGTGAGTGACTGTCGCCATCGAGACCAGTATACAACAGCAATGCTGTGTACTGATCTCTATTGCCTATAGCAGCAAATTGATGGTTAAAGCCTCAGTATTTTACACCAACATTTCCAAAAGGGAATCTGCTTTTGGGGGGACCCTTTCCCCCACACCCCAAAAAGCATGAAAAAAGGGGCAAACACGAAACGAAAAAATTGGGCAGAGGAAGGGTTTAAATTCCCCAACCGGGTTTTGGTTTAGCCACCAACCAGTGGTAAGTTAGATTGTTCATGTGTCCTGATAGTTAATAAAAGTTTAGGAAAATTTTTCCCCTTTAAAATTTTCAAAAGCCGGTTTTTATTGCTTTACTGTTTCTCTATTGTAAAAAATTTTATCTGAAGATCACTGTTACAAATCTCCAAAGGGGGAAAAAAAGAAAAAAAAAAAAAAAATTTAAAAAAGTAAAAGAAAAGTGAAACAAACATGAAAAAAAAAAATTCAAAAAAACAAAAAAAAATTTTTTCCCTTTTACAAGAATAAAAAAAAAAAAAAAAAAAAAAATACACATTTTTGGTATTTTTCCCTTTCATAAACAACCAAACCCTAAAAATTTGCTTTTAAAAAAAAAAACCCCACTTTTTTAAAACGGCGTGAAAAAAAAAAAAAAAAAAAAAAAAAACAGAAAACAAAATTGCAAAATTTTTTTTCCCATCCAGCGGGCACAAAAAATTTTGGTTTCAAAAATGATAAAAAAACTTTTTATAAATCCCAAAGTGGGGGGGGCCAAATTTATCCCAAAGGGAAAAAAACTAAGTTAATCCTGCAAAAAAAAAAAAAGGCCTTTAAAAAAGGCTCATTTAAATTAGAATGGGCGAATGATTCTAACGAAGGGGAATTCTTTTAAAATTTTTTCAGGAAAAACTTGGTTGGGGAAAACAAAAAGTCGAACTTTGGGGTACCCCCCCGGTTTTGAACGAATTTTTGTTTTTTGTTTTGATAAAATGGCTGCGACACATGGCTTTTACAGGGGGAAAACCCACTCGGGGGGGGGAAGGGGGGCATAGCCTGCATGCTGTGCGGGGATGAAGCCCAATCAGAAGGGGAGGTTTTTCTGTGACGTCCCCAGCACTTTTATAAAAAACCGGGGCGCTCCCTTTGGGGGAGCTCACCTCCTTCACTTTTAATGCAGGGAAAAGGTGCTGCTCGGGTGATGGCTTTCTGAAGAACTGATTTTTACACAGCGTTTTTTTTGGGGGGTGTCTCAGCTTGTCTCAAAGATTTATTCTCTGAATGTTCTTTTTTGTTTTTTTTGGGGTATTGGTTTTTGAAATTCAGTGGCGCCCACGGCAGTGCATATTTTTTAAATTTATTTTAAGGGGGGAACCCAAACCCAGTTTGTTGAAATTAAATTTAAAAGAAACAGCGTTTTTACAATACAAATACACTACATTTTTGGCCTGCTCCCAATTCTATTGCGCAATTTACAATCCAGGGGTTAATTTAAGCGTTTGTTTTGCGGTGTGCTGACAAAAATAACCGTCTTTTTCAACGCCAACTATATATTTATTTTTTTTTTTGTAGCCTAATACACCAAGCAATAGGTTAATTACAATTTTAATCTCTTTTGGTGTGCGTAGAAAAATACGCCATTGTAACACGCTACAAACAACTAGTTTGGTGTGCTCAATTCTATTGCGCAATTTACATCCAGGGGTTAATTAAGCGTTTTTTTGCTTGGCGTGTCATGACAAAATAAACCGTCTTTTTTCAACGCCAATATATTTAATTTTTTATTGGTAGCCAATTGTCACAAGCAAAAGGTTAATTTCAGCAATTATATCTCTTTTGTAGTGGCGAGTTAGAAAATACGCCATGTAGTAACACTCTACAAAGCTACTAGTTTGTGGTGGCTCGCGAATTCTTTTGCGCAATTTAACATCCAGGGGTTATATTAAGGCGTTGTTTTGCTGGTGTGCTGACAAAAATAAACCCGTCTTTTCAACTGCCAAATATATATATTTTTTTTTAGTAGAGCCTAATTCACAAGCAAAGTGTTAATTACAATTTTATCTCTTGTTGTGTGGCGTATGAAAATACATCCATTGTAACACGCTACAAAGCTACTATTTTGGTGTTGGCTCAATTCTATTGTGCGCATTTTAACATCCAGGGGTTAATTAAGTCGTTTATTTTTTGCTGTGTGCTGACAAAAATAACCGTCTTTTTCAAGCCAAATATATAATTTTTTTTTTGTTGCCTGATTAAAAAGCAAAGGTTAATTACAATTTTATATCTCTTGTTGTGTTGCGTAGAAAATACGCCATTGTAAAACGCTACAAAGCTACTAGTTTTGGTGGCTGCAATCTATTGCGGCAATTTTACATCACAGGGGTTAATTAAGCGTTGTTTTGCTGCTCGTGGCTGACAAAAATAAACGCGTCTTTTTCAACAACCGAAATATATACATTTTTCTTGTAGCATAATTCACAGAAGCGATAGGGTTATTAAGCCTTTTGTGCTTTTACAATTTAGTAAAACACACAGTAGCTTGGTAAACGACACATACAATGTAAATTTTTTTTCCTGCCATTTGTTGAGCGCAATTTATATCCAAGGGTTTACCCCAAGCTTGTTACTGGGTTCATGTTGGAGTCAAAAACAGGGTGTATATTGATCATATACATATAGCTTTCATCAAACAGTGTCTGTACATTTTTAGAACAATCAGTTAAAGTCAGACGAGAGGTCAGTGCTCTGCAACCTGCGAGTGGCAGTGGTCACAACAGCCGAGAGTTCTGAAACGGGCCCAGGTCGCAGACAAGCACAGGGATCGTCGCAGGCAGGGTCACTTTCGGTGAGCCACAACGCCGCTTACATCTAGCGGCCGTGTTTTGTTTCAGCATCCCAAGGGTTCTTGATTGGTTGACTAGGTCATCCTCTCCTGCCCAGCATGACATCTTACACCCCAGCCCAAGAAGTCGGTTTGTTGGGGAAACCTCAGACACAACACATTAGTTGGCATGAGGCCCGGGAGCGGGTCAGCGGGCCCTCACCTTGTCCATCAGCCCGCCTCTGTCCCATCCAGTTCCTGATCAGCCGAGGGATCTACCTATTGGTCTGGGCTCAGCCGCCATATAAATAGCGAGGTATGAACAATTTGAGGAGGGCAGTCACAATCTACTTGAAGCAAGAAAAGGGGCCAATATCCCAGCTTCTTGCAGTAGGCGCAAAGTATATGATGTGGAGAAAGTGGCATTTGAGTTCATGTTTGAGAGGTCAGTCCTCGGCTACCAAGACCGGTGATGAGGACAGTAGTGGACTATGAAACACAAATAGATATAGATGTAGCCGACCGCTATTTGGAGCCGGGTGTAAGCCAGGGGCATCATCATCGTCAGGAGAAGAGTGTGCGTCATCTTGCGCGGTCAGGCAGCGGCGCAATGCCAGCAAGTGGGTTTTGTTTGGTTCCGTGATTCAGCAGGGTAACAGCAGTGAGAGGTCGGGAGCCAGCGGCCGACGTGGGTAGGAAAACCCGCTTTGTGGCGAGGTCGCAAGCCATAGAGCGGCACAGGGGGCTCAGCGAGGCAGCGGCGGCAGTAGTCTCTCAGTGCGGAGCGTTGCGTTAATAATCATCTACTCGGGTGGCGTGAGTGGCAGTTCTTTGCTAGATACAACCGTGGAGGAGCCTGAATATCGGTGTATAATGTAGAATCTGAGGGCAGAAAAGTGAAGCGTGTGCCAGGGAGCTAACGTTGGCACAACGCCCTGCTGTCAACACATGCAGCGTCAACCATCCGGTGGCCTGGAGAAACGTTGCTCAGGATTGGTGGAGTCCTATCCTGCCGCTGCAGCAGCAGCAGCGCCAGTGGCACGCAATGCCATTTCACCATTCAAGGCACACACCACCTCTCGGCAGAAGGCAGCTGTTTCTCTTTGACTTCCTCCTCCCCGGTCCAGATGGCTCCTCTGCCTCGCCTAACTCATTACAGGCGCCAGCAGACGTTCAGGAGAGGGCGATTGTAAAGTAGAACAACAGTATGCGTCCAACCATCCAAAGGGCAGCAGCTGACCTGTGCTCCTGTCCAAGTTGTTGGTACTGCAGTCCCTCTTTCCAAATGTGGACTCGGCGACCCATTCAGAGAACTAATGGCTTTTGCCGAGCGAGATGGAGAGTTTCCAAGCCTTAAATTTCTTTTCAAAAATGCGTACCAAAGCACTTCATAAATATCGTAAACAGAAAGTGGGTCAGTCCCTTGAAGCTTATCGGTTTGTATCCAAGGGAACACGGCGCGCGACGTCTGAGCTGTAACTAACGGTCAGGCCAGTACATTTCCTGTTTACGGGCCCCACTGGTGAATGTGCTTCCTGCCCAGGCACACCACCACACTTTGACAGAGACGCCGCTTTCTCACCACGTTGACAAACTTGCTGCTCCCTGCGCCAATGACCTCCTCCTCCTCCCCACCACCACCACCTCTCAGCCTCCACAAGTACTGCTCCATTCCATAGCCACATGTTGAAGGGCACAGCTGGTGTCACGCAGTTCAACACCCAGCAAGCCCTCGGCGAACGAAGTCACACAGGGGAGGCACTGCATCCGCGTCATGCAGCAAGAAATCGATGTGTGCTTCTTTATCTCCGCGCGCCAACTGCAAATCGGAACATGGTGACGGACTAATGGGATGAACAGTGTCCCGCGTGCTGCAAACCGAGGAGTGATGGTCCATAGCGCCTGCATGAGTGCGCACAGTGTTCAATCTGGTTGTAAAAAAGGTCCTGAAGTCTTCCACCCGATCTTCAGAAACATTCTGAAAATGCCAGGAAACTGTGAGCATGCACTTTATCCATTCGTACAAAGCCAGGAACACCCTCCTCGGTGCAGCGGCAGAACGGCCTCCCCCAACACGCTCTGATATGCGATGTTTCCACCCGCGGAATTCCAGCCTGCACATGTTGGACCGACTGTATGAAACAGAGAAAGGCCATTAACGATTTTTTTTTGATGAATCCAGGCAGAAATCAGATAGATACTTCCCCTGTGTAACTTTGATGTCAGCCAGTGCATTCTCATGCAGTGTACGACCTGCCGTTTGTATGAGGCCATTCGAGGTAGGCCACGTATTTGTCAGTCGCCAGGACTACGGATGAATAACGTCATTCCAACTGCTTCATGTCCTGGAACATATGCTGAAAAATCTGTTCTGGGCAGGGGACTGTGAGATGTGGCGACTACATCTCGTGTGCCACATGAGTCCGGTGGGGACTGAAATGGAGGAGGAGGAGGAGGAGGACATTGGACAGAAGCATTGTCTGGTGAAATGATGGATTTTCTACCCAGGTACAAGAGAGGAGGAGCAGGATCAAGCACTGGAGGAGGTGGATGGGAGATGAGGAAGAACGAGGCAGATGATCACCCAAGCACCGTGAGCAGTATACAGAGGAAATGTAGCAGGGAGCCCCCCTCGAGTCATTGTGCAGATGTCCCGGAAAAAAAAAAAAGGGGGGGGGGGGGGGGGGGGGGGGGGCGGGGGGGGGGGAAAAGTATAGGGGGGGGGGGGGAGGGGGGGGGGGAACATGCTTTATTTGCCTGGCAAGTGACTGACGAATAGTCAGCAATCCGGCAGAGGATGACTTTCTGGCTTCTCCACCCTATTGGACCCTCGCTACCGGTCCAAAATGGGAGCCTTTTTTCCCAGCTATTGAGAGGGAAGACAACTCAAATACTATAGGGAAATCCTCCGTAATCATTGGCCGCTGCCTATGTGCGCTATTGGCCCTACTCTGACAGGTCTGACCGGGGTTCCTCAGCGCTCACGTACTACTGCCAGCGGCTGCTGGGGGAAAGGTGGGGGGGTATGGAGCAGTTACCAGTCTCCATCAGCAGTAACTAAGTCTGGAGTCACTATTGACAGCTTCCTTCCCTGCCTAGTGAGGAGGGCAGTCACCACATCAAGCAGCAGCAGGACATGAGCATTCCCTGAACCAACAGGTTTGTTGCCTCTTGGACAGCACTCTGCCACCCCAGTTAGAAGGATCCGCTGGACTACTGGGCAGACCAAAGCGATGTTGGTCCCCAACATGCCGAGTTTGCAGTGGAGAAGCGTTCCTGAGCCACGGCAAGTAGTGGTGGGCATCAGAGCGGGTGTCAGTGTCGGCGGGGGCCATCGTATTACCCCAAAGGAGAACCCGCTTGTCCACGTCAATGGTTGAACGACTGACCTTGTCCAAGATGATCAGGCTTGATCGCCAGGATTTCCACACACCAATGCCTTAGGGCGTCGTCTGGTTCAAACTACCTGCCTCAGCCACTATTCTGATTGCAAGCCGAGCCCGCCTGATGCCCACACATCTGCTGAAATTTCTCATCCTGCCTACCACCGGTCTTTCCAGGGACTGGTATTGCCAGCCCACCTCAACACGAGCTGTCATTGTGCCACTCTATGTGCTCAGCTGCTGCAGCTGTTCATGTTGCCGAGGACATCCACACTGTGTCATTGTTCCACTCTGCGCCTGTAACGTTTTGCACACCTCCTGAATGTCCATTGTGCCGACTCTCTGTCCCTCATGCTGTTGCTCATGTCATCACCTCCACTCTCTGTCATTGAGCCACTGCCAGACCTCATGCTGCTGCCGCCTGGACCTCCGCTCTCAGTCCATTGTTCGCTCTGTGGCCTAATACTATTTTAGCCCACCTGCAGAATGTCATTTGTGCCACTCTCTGACCTCATGCTGCTGCAGTGACTCCTGACGTGCCCTCCACACTGTGTCATTGGCCACTGTCTGAACTCATGCGCTGCCGTGGCTGCTGCCTTCGTAGTGCCCTCCACACTGTGGCCTACTCCTGTTTTTGCCACCTCCAAATTTGTCATTGAGGTGCCACTGTCTGACCTCTATGCTGCTGATGTGGCTACGCCGGAGCCCTCCACACTGTGTCATTGTGCCACTGTCCTGACCTTATGCTGCTGCTGTTGCTCCTGCCGTTGCCCTCCACACTGTGTCATTGTACCACTCATTGCCTACTCCTTTTTTGCCAGCTCCAGAATTTGTCATGTGCCACTGCCTGACCTCATGCGCTGCCTACCGTGACCTCCACCTGTGTCATTGTGCCACTCTGCGGCTGGTACTGTTTGCCATTCCAAGAATGTCATTGTCTGCCACTCGTCTTACCTCAGGCTGCTGTGGCCGCCGCCGTCACCGCCACACTCTGTCACAAACGGTGCCACCTGAGCTCTCAGTATTGTTTTTTTTTTCCAGCTTTTGCTTGGCCATGACTTTATCAGCTATCGTTCCTGCTATCAGTTTTTTGTCATATTGCCCCCATAAGTGCCCAGGGCATTTTATATGAAGCATTCTAAGATCGGCGGCAGTCAATGTGCGGTGTCCATACTAAAACACAACATTGTATGAATACCAAACCCAATCTCCCTCTGCATAATTAATCATGGCACAACGTTCTACAGCGACCCTGCAGCTCTGGCAGCCTGGAAATAGCTGTTTTTTAACGTGATCGTGCCGAAAGTTAATTCGGACCGAAACGAATTTTGTCGGAAAAATTCGGTCGAAGTGACCGAACCTAATTTTTGATGGAAATTCGCCCATCTCATACTACAGTATACTAGAAAATAAAAAAAGTTATGACCATCAGAAGATAGTGATGCATAAATATTGTTTTACTTTTTTTTTTTTAAAGCACTTTAACATAAAAAAAACGATATAAATTGGGTATTGTCTAACTTGTCATGTATACTGCACGGTGAACGCTGTTAAAAATAAAAAAAACACTAAAAAACCTTGCCCCCCAAAAAATGTTACCAATAAAATCATCAACACATCCTGCAATAAACAAGCCTCTACACAGCTCCATAGACAGAAATTCAGACTATGGCAATGAAAAAACGTGTTTTCTTTTTTGAATAAAAGTATTTTTATTCTGCAAAAGCAGTGAAACATAAAAAAATACAAATTGGGTATCGCTGTAATTATATCGGCCTCCTAAGTAAAGGTAGTATGTCATTTATATTGCATAGCCACTGCTGTTAAAAATAACAATAAAAAACACTTCCAGGATTGCTGTATTTTGTTTAAAATGCCTTACAAAAACCTTAATAAGAAGTGATCAAAGTGTCATATGTGCCCCATAATGGTATCAATAAAAACATCAACTCACCTCACAAAGAATAATCCCATAATCAGCTCCATATTCAGAAAAAAAAAAAAAAGTTATGGCTGTCAGACTACGACGACATAAAAATGCTATTTTTTTTATAAACACACTTCTATTGTGTAAAAGATGCAAAACATAAAAAAACTATATAAAATCTATATCATTGCAATTGTACCAACCCACACAGTAAAGTTATTCCACATGGCGAACTCTGTAAAAATGAAGCCCGAAAAACAATGGCAGAACTACACTTTTTTCCACTCATTTTCATGGACCAATACTAAAAAACTAATACCTATGCACCCAAAATGCATAATGCACCACTAGATGAGATCCATGAGGGGTGTTGAATCCAAAATGGGGTGAATTTTGAAAGGTTTCACATGTTCTTCTACTTTAGGGGCTTTGCAATTGTGACATGGCACCCACCAAAATCTGCATGCCAAAATCCAAATAGCACTCCCTCCCTTATACGCCCTGCCATGCACCCAAACAGCAGTTTACACCCACATATAGGGTATTTCTGAACTTAAAAGAAATTGCGCAATAAACACAAAATTTGGGGTGTTTATTTCCAGGGAAACCTGTAAAAATTAAAACATTTTTCAGCTAAAAATTACGTTGTGTTGGAAAAAAAAAATGTTTTTTTTTTTTCCATTTTCAGAGCCTAACGCTAAAAATGTTAGTGAGACATGTTACATCAATAGGGGGTACAGTGAGCCCTAACTGGAACCCAGCCCACTGTCCCTGCCTCCTTGATGTGCTGCCCTAGATGGCAGGAGGAAGAGGAGGAAGAAGAGTCAGACAGTCCTGGTCGATAACAAGTCAGAAACGCCAAGCCACAAAACAAAACCAAAGAAGAAACAGTAAACAAGCCAAGGCAAGGTCAAAACACAAACGGGAGAGAGGTACAAAATCAGGTGACAAGCCGGGGTCAGTAAACAAGCCGAGGTCTGGTACACATATAAAGCAATCAGTAAATAGAAGAACACAGGAAAGCAAGGTAGCCAGAAAATATCACAGGCGCCCCACTCAGCCTGCAGGGAGTTTAAATATGGTTCCCGGATACTGCCCTTGTAGCTGATTGGAGTGGCCTTCGGGTCCTCCCATTGGCTGGTGCAACACACTCCCCTAGTCCAGATTGGCTGGAGCACAGTCCACTCATCATAGCTGCCAGCAGACTGACTATCAGGGCAGGGTCGCAAACCAGCTGCTGCAGACTGTTGCTCCCTGCAGGCTAAACGCCGCCTAGCACTGACAAAACAATCACTACACCCCTGTGTATATTCCTTAAAGAGTACCTATCACCTCCACACAAACACCTAGAATTGATAGTAGATGAAATTAAAGCTTTCTAAAAATTATGTCTTTACAATGCATAGGGTTTCCCTCATTTTACAGGGAACGGTTTTTACTTTCTTTGTAACTCAGGAATCCTTTATCATCTGTTGGAAAATGTACTGCAAAGAGAAACACAGACACAAAGCGCAACTCCTCAGCAAAAAAAGTTTTAAATTTTACAGGAAATAGATATAAAAAAGCTTCCACCTATTTGAGTTGTGCAAATAAAAAGGGCACAACTCATATTAAACAACTGAATATCCAACCCCGGGGTTATGGCCGAGCTGCCTCCTGCTGAATCGCGTGCTCCTCCACAGAATTTTTTTCGTGACCCCGGGTTTCAAATGGTGGGGATTGGTTTTTTTCCCAAAAAAAACGTATGAAAATAAACGGATGCAGTATAAAAAGCGCTGTCGTTTTTAAAATTACAATTTAAAAACAAAAGACATTTGGGTACCTGACCATAAACATGTCTAAATTTTATTACAGCACGTTTTAAAAAACAACCCGTTTCACAGAGACTCCTGCTCTGCCGCCTCAGGTTGTAAAAATGTGAAATGAACAAGATTTGTTTTTAAAATAAAGCAAAATTACATAATCAGGGTTTAAAAAGAAAAAAAAAACATATCACATGAGTTCCCAGATAGTGCTCAAAACATCAAAAACGTATATACATCAAAAACTATATACATAATAAAAAAAAAAATAATACATAATAAAAAACGTATATCAATACAAAATACATAACTTAAAATTGCTTTTTAAACAGAGTTTTATACATTTAATATAACCTTTTTTAAAAAAAGGAAAAAAATCATGAAGGTGTTATTAATAAAATACACAAAGGGGGAGCTATGATTTTTTTGAAAAATGAAAAATAAAGCCCAATTTCAACTAATTCAAGTTATATTGGGACTACCATCAGAATGGTCTGTAAAACTACAAATGAAAACCCCAATAAAGAACGAAATTAAAATGATCAGTCTGTTGGGAGATCCAACTGTGCAGGGGGATCGAGCTCTCACTACATACAGTACAGCATGCACGCACACTAAGGCAAAGCACACTGCAGGGGACAAAAAAAACACCTGAAAGCCAAATACAAAAACAAAATTTTCGTCCCCGCCTTTCAAAAGCAGCAAAAAAAAACGGCCTTTTTTTGGGCGCATTTTTTTCCCCCACTTTTTTCTTTTCCGGATAAATTAAGCCATTATGTAACTCCCCCCTTAAAAAGGGGGATGGAAAGCACTTTTTTGCTTTTATATGAAATTTTGTAGTCATTTTATGGATTTTGGCACTAAGCGAATTATCTCGCTTTTGTCACTAAAATACGTTGTTGTTTTTTACAGATTTTGGCGCTATTAAAGTTATCTCACTTTGGTTACTCCAAAAACTGTAGGAAAAAAGGATTTTTAAAAACGACAAAAGCCAGATAAATTTTTTACGTAAAAATTCATAAAAAAGCGTATTTTAGGTCCAAAATCCGTAAAAAAATTATTTTTAGCAACAAAAGGTAGATAACTTTAACAGTGCCAAAATCTGTAAAAAAAAAAAACAAAACATTTTAGTGCCAAAATCCGTAAAAACAATGCTATTTTTACGCACAACGAGAACTTTATTAGCGCCCCACAATCTTCCAAGAAAAGGATTTTAAAAACCAAAACCCTTTAAACCCCCTTAAAACACCTTGGGCTATCAGTACCCCCGGGGCCGCAAAGGGGCTTTGCGGGGATCGCTCCGCGACCCCCCCGCACGCCGGGGATGTTAAACGCAAATGCCGCTATCACCTGGCAGTAACAGCGCCGACGGTGGGTCCGCCCGCTGGCCTGTTTACCCATCAGACCAGGGCAAAGATGGCCGCGGCGTCTGAATTAACCCGATCGGGGCCGCGCACCGATCGGTGCGGGGTCGGGGGAACAGCGCAGCATGCTTTCCCGATCCAATGACCGGGCATTGTGATGGGGGGCCCTTTTGAAGGGCCCCCTCATTACCCGGCCGTTTGCCCCACTTCTGTCTGCAACAGGGAAATGGGGGGAAAAGCCACTTTGTACACCCTAATGCCCTTTCCTAGCAATGCATTAGGTTGTATTAACAAAGCGCCACCTAGGGTCAAACACCCCAAAGGTGGCCTCAATGTTACAGAAAAAAAAAAAAAAAAATTTTTAAAAATACAAAAAAAAAATATTTAAAAGTTCCCAAAACACCCACCTTTTCCCCCTTTTACAAATAAAATCATTTAAAAAAATAAAAAAGTTTCAGCCCACAAAAAAACCCTCCACTGATGTCCTAGGTGTTAGTACAAAAAAGTTATTTTGGGCGCACAAAATGGCGCAGTGGGGCCCAAAATTTTAAAAATAGAAAATTTTGGAATTTTTTTTTACGGGACCAAAACATAAAAGCAAAAACCCACATTTTGGTATTGCCGGATGCTAACAACCGTAGAAACATATAAAACATTTTTTAAAAAATTTCCGAAGATTGAACGCCGAAAAGCAAAACCCCCCGCAAACAGGCGAAAAAACATTTTTTTTTTACAATTTGTCCCCCCTTGGAATTTTTTTTTTGCGTTTCCCATATATTTTATAGAAGTAATAACAGCATTAAAAAATTAATCTTTTCCCGCAAAATAAAGCCCTCATGTGTCTATTAGGTGGGAAAAAAAAAAAAGTTTTGGGTTTTTAAAGGGGGGAAAGGGCG
>JAODAL010058807.1:0-21878 GCA_025379985.1 Phyllomedusa bahiana | reverse complement strand
ATCTGTCCATTTTTTTTAATTTCATGGTACTTTATGTTGGTGACATTTTGGGACCTCAGAACCAATTAGCAGTTTTCCATAAAGTTGTGGTTTTATCATATAATGGTCACCCAGGAACCAATTAATATTGTATGTTGCAAGACCTCTTTACAGGCTTAACGCTTCACTTCCTTCGCACTCCTCTGGACAAACTCTCAGGCCTTTTCCTCCTCTCCTTTCCTTAGCCTACAGAGCAGTGGTCCTGCTGATGGACTACTTGTTCGCAATGGTATACTCCCTGGGTTACCTGTTTCTGGCCTCTATGTCCTCAGCTCCACTTCCACAGTACAGTCTCTCTCGCTGTCCTAGCTTCTGATTCTTGACTCTTTCTACTCGCCCAAGACAGTTCCCCAAGCTGTTTTAATTTCTGTGTATTCCTCCTCTCTCTCCTGTCTGCCTGCTCCCACTTTTCTCCTTCTACTTCTCTCCTTCTCTCTCTCCCTGTAAGCCACAGGCAGATGTTGGTCTGCTGCCTGGTCACCTCACTGCCGTCTAGTTTGAGAGATGATCCTAGATACTTAAACTTCATACTATACTTAATTCAACTCAACAAAAGCAACTCAGAAATAAACTAATTTATAATATGGAAGACCCTATTTGATCTGCAGCCACTGGAATCTTCTTCCACTCCTCCAAGACGACATCACAGAGCTGGTGGATGTTAGAGACCTTACACTCCCCAACCTTTCGTTTGAGGATCCCCCACATAATTTGCCAGTCCAGCACCTTTACCCTCATTTTCTTTAGCAAGGCAGTGGTTGTCTTGGTGGTGTGTTTGGGGTCATTATCATGCTGGAATACTGAACTGCGACCAAGTTTCCTAAGTGGTGGTGCCATGCTCTGCTTCAGTATGTCTCAGTACATGATGTCATTCATGGTTCTTTCAATGAACTGCTCCCCACAGCCGGCAGCAATGATGCAGCCCCAAACCATAACACTCCCACTACCATGCTTGACTGTAGGCAAGACACACTTGTCTTTATACTCCTAACATGGTTGCAGCCACACTGTTTTGATACCATCTGAACTAAATAAGTTTATCTTGGTCTCATCAAATAACAAGACATGGTTGCAGTAATCCATGTCCTTAGTCTGTTTGTCTTCAGCAAACTGTTTGCAGGGTTTCTTGCGATCATCTTTAGCAGAGGCTTCCTTCAGGGACACCAGCCATGCAGACCAATTTGATGCAGTGTGCAGCGTATGGTCTGAGCCCTGACAGGTTGACCCCCACCCACCCCTTCAACATCTGCAGAAATGATGGCAGCACTCATACGTCTATTTTGAAAATACAATCTCTGGATATGACGCTGAGCACATGACTAGGCCTATTCTTAATGGATTCGGTCTTGTTAAACTGCTGTATGGTCTTGGCCACGATGCTTCAGCTCAGTTTCAGGGTGACGGCAATCTTCTTATATCCTAGGCCAACTTTATATAGGGCAACAATTTTTTTTTCCAGTTCATTGCTAATAGGTGCCATGTTGAACAGTGACTAGTTTTGAAAGAATGTGAGAGCAATAACACAAATTTAACACCTGCTCCTCATTCACACTTGAGATCTTGTAACACTAATGAGTCACTGTGGAGGGAAAATGGAAAATAGGGCACAATTTGTCCATTTTCACTTAGGGGTGTACTCACTTTTGCTGCAAGCAGTTCAGAAATTGATGGCTGTGTGGTGCGTTATTTTGAGGGCACACCAAATTTACACTTATACAAGCTGTACACTTACTACTTTACATTCTATCAAAGTCAGATTTTTATTGTTGACCCATTAAAAGGATATAATACAATATTAAAAAAAATTGTGAGGGGTGTACTCACTTTTGTGAGATACTGTATATACATTTAAAGAGCAGCTCCAGGTTAGCTATGCTCAAGGGCCCAATGAGGGTTTCCCCTGCGGGACAGTACAAGCCTGCATGGTTTCTTATACTAGATAGTTGCACAACAGATGAATCTATACTGTGTTAAGATGATTCATTAGTGGTATGGAGGTTGGTTTGGGACTGTGTCATTGTGCACTCGTTGACCTGGGTATTACCCAGGAACAATCGCCATAGAACTCGTTCACCTGACACCGTCTACTCATGGAAAAAAAAATTCGAAAATGTTTAAAAACTTTGCTTGCATTTAGCTTGGAAAATTACTGGTTGGGTCAGGTTCAGTTAACATGAATAACAGTAAATGATTATTCTGTATAACCTGCGGCCAGAAACCGTCTGGGACATATGTCAAAAAAGCTAATAGTGGTGCAAGCAGGTTAACTGTGCTGCAGAGTTCACCTCTTACTACTCTAATATCTCCAAATCTTAGTCCCCATTCACTTACAGTTTTTAGCCCCCATTTTGTGGGTATCCATTAGAATACTGTATATTTTGACGGATACCACACTCAAGGGCAGCAATGAGGCCAATCACTTCTATAGGGCAAATGTTGTCCTAATCAGGACTACATTTGTCCTATTTACCCAAATTTGAAAGGGTTTCCCTGCACCTGGACCCAAAAGTGGGGGTGATCGCATCTGTGTCTGGTCCGAAAACCGTACACATTCGCCATATGGAGCAAACGTAGTCCGATAAGGACAACATTTGCCCTATAGAAGTCAATGGCCTTGTTGCTGCCACAGTTCATGGTATCCATCGAGATATGTATTTTACGGTATCCTAACTGATACCGCGAAGGGGGGCATTAAACTGGATGTAAATGGGACCTTAAAATTTAACTGTTGCTTTCCTCATTCAGATCTATGTGCGCAGCACAGATTATGACCGGACCCTGATGAGCGCTTAAGCAAACCTGGCAGGACTGTATCCTCCAAATGGAACCCAGCAATGGCATCCAGATATTCAATGGCAGCCGATTCCAGTGCATACAGTGCCCATATCCCAAGACAGAGTAAGATCTAGTACACAAATATATATGCATGCCTGTGTATGGCTTCTGGTTACTTTGGAACTGATGTTTGCTACATTTTTCTGCCCTGTAATTGAAATTTTACATCTGAAGCCACTTTGGAATTGCACAATGAGAAATTGCCTAACATATTCTGATAACTATTAATAAATATATTGCTCGAGATGTTGTTTCCTTGTGCTAGTAGTTCGTAGTGTACATATACCCTAAGGCTAGGGCTACACAGAGACTTTTAGCAGCATTGGTAATTGATTTTAACTATCATGCTGCAGCTGCAATCCATAACATTACAAAGGTGTTCTCATCATGCTGTTTCACAGCGCTTGCTCTCCACAGCCAGCTTCAGGCTTCCATTTACTGTTAAGGCTGTGGGCGGCTCTACAGCTTCAGGCTTCCACTTCCTGTTCAGGCTGTGGGGTGGTTATACATCTTTAGGCTCCCACTTCCTGTTCAGGCTGTGGGGTGGTTATACATCTTTAGGCTCCCACTTCCTGTTCAGGCTGTGGGGTGGTTATACATCTTTAGGCTCCCACTTCCTGTTCAGGCTGTGGGCAGCTATACATCTTCAGGCTCACACTTCCTGTTCAGGCTGTGGGTCATTCTACAGCTTCAGGCTCCCGATTCCTGTTAAGGCTTTGGCCGGTTTTACAGCTTCAGGCTCACACTTCCTGTTCAGGCAGTGGGCAGTTCTACAGCAGTTATTGACATTTTAGCTTTGCTATTCCTAGCTGAGTCTGTTAGAGGGACATTGATTATAGAAGGGTTTAAGCACAAGGGTACAATTTTATAAAGCTCTAAAGGGTAACAGTTTTTTAGTAACATAGAAAAACAAGCTCCTATGCTGGAAATAACACGCAGTAGGGAGTGACATCACCATTGTCTGACAGCTCTGTAGAGCAGAGGAAATGGTTGATAGCCTTGGGAAGCTTGTAAGAACTGCTCTAGCTCCGAAGGGAAGCAAAATCAGAACGGCAATGTATTTGGTAATAATCATTATTTATTTTTGCTTGCATGTTAAAAGCTAATAGTTGTGGTGAAAATACCCCTTTAAGTTTAAAGTAATCTGGTGGACTGTAGCTGAGACTAAATAGTTAAAAGCAATCAGTCAGTTTTAGTAAATCCTTGCCTTCCCTGTGATATAACAATCATCATCAGGAGCATCTTCTCCTGTAACTCTGTGTTGTGCTGTTCCTCTTGTAGCGGGTGGCACCACGCTCCGGCCCACGGGCTGCGGGCGCACCCCTGCCCTCTCCCCGGGGTGCCTGCCGGGAACGGGTAGTGCCGCTGGCGCGCACTCGCCCTCTGTACTCACCACACCACATTCCTGTTCCCTCCACCTCCTCTGCCGACCGAGGTGCGCGCGCTTGCTCCCTAGGGCGCAAGCTCGTTCTTGTAAATTTAAAGGGCCAGCGCGCCGGTGATTGGCTAATTGCCGGGCACTGCCCCTATATATTGATTCCTACTGGATCTATGTTGCCTCGTGCCTTAGAAAAAGCGTTCTTTAAGTGTGTTCTTGCCTTGCCGTGTACACGACCTCTTGCTACGTTTCTCGACTCTGCCGCCTGCCCTGACCTTCCTGCCTGCCCATGACTACGGTTCTCGTCTCACGATTCTGTACCTCGCTGCACCTCGTCCGCCACTGCAAGCCCGCCGCGTCAGGGGTAGCGACCTGGTAGAATTCCGCCGCAGCTTTGCGGCGGGCTCTGGTGAAAACCGGGACCTACTTAGACTCCGCTCCCTGGCGCGGTTGTTGGCACCGATTGCGGTGGTCCAGTGGGTCCACTACCTAGCCGTTGCACCTCTGTTATTTCTCTTAGAAATTCATTATTGAATCTGTCAGATGGGTGTTAGCAATTGGGGGTGTGCCGATGCACAGTCTCATTTTGTCCAATCAGGGTTCAAAACAGAGTGCGGACAACCCCTCTGAAAAAACTCACTGGTAAAACCCATTTGACAGATTCAGTAACATTTCAGGAGGAATAACTTGGAACGTACAAAAGATTTATAGGAAAGGGCCCCAGAATTGATATTTCCGGGGAACACAAAGATTTATATAAAAAAGTCAGGAGAGGCGAAAATTTTGAAGCTCCGGGGCCCCAATGCAGAAAGTGAAATTGGGCCCCAAAAGCTCCATGTTTATTTATTTTTCTAATGTCTTCCTATGTGGCAGGAGAGCTTTTGGGCCCCCTCAAGCTGCAGGATATGGTAGGGACTGCTACCTCTGCACCCCTATAGCTACGCCCCTGATGTCGGGGGTTTTCCAGGGCCTTTTAAGCCACAAAAATTTCATAAGCACTTGGTAGCACTGCTTAGAGGAGAGCTGCACCTGTAAGAAGTATTCTCCTAAAGCATCACCCACACATACTTATTAGACATACAAAAGCAGTGTTCAGCACATCCAAACTCCTGAATAGGGGCTGTGATTTAACCATTTATAGGCATCTTAAAGATAGTGTTATATAAAGCACCACATAACCGTGGCACTGTAGTGAACGAAGGAAAGTGGTTATAAAAAGCTAAAAGAAAAACGAAGGTGTGAAACATCTATTACTTTTCTGTATATTTTTAAAAGGGGAATGTAATACTTTTCAATCATGTTTCTATGTTAAACACATTTTTTTAAGAATTTTTTTTTCATTCTTTATATCGGTAGTTTTGTTTGTTTTATTTAATCCTGCAGGTTTCCTTTTGACCACTAGGCCTAATAATAGTCGGACACTTTTTGTTCTGTAGAGGAAACTTTTCAGCAGTCCCCTCATTATCAGCACAGGTAGGATAACACTGGAAGGTGACACCAAATTTTTTAGATAACAAAAGGGTCCACCAGTCCCCAATAGGAGAGTCACAGCCCCCCCTCCCTGTACACTGACTTTTCCCAGGTCACAGAGCAGGTCTAAAAACTCTCCCATAGAAAACAATGGTTGCTCCCGTTCACAGTCCTAGTCCATGTAACCGCTGTAAAGTTCCCCTATTGCTGTTAAAAGCAGTTCAGGCAAGATGGCTGCCCCCATAATCATATACAGACAACAGAATTGACAAATTACAATCAGAAAATAAAAACGGCTAATGTAATGCCAAAAAAGTTTCAGAACAGAGGATGGGAGTTGTAATTGTCATGAGTGGCTCTTACCCAACCTCTCATGCTCCCCTGGAAATGCTACAGTGAAGAGGGGTCCTGCACAGTGTAGGAGTGGTTGGGGTTCCTCCTTAATCCCCCGGGACACACTCCATGGTTGTTTGTCTCGACTGCCCATGTGGTGGGTAAGGTGTCCTTGATGTGATGCAGAATGCGAGGCAGGAGACAGAATGGAGAGAAAACCAAACACTTCCCAGAAAGATTTTGAACACAAAGTAAGTCAGCTTACAAAGTCTTTTCCCACATTGCCCCCACGCGCAGCAGATGGCGGCAGTCCCAGTAAAGTCCCATGCATAAGTCTTCCAGATAGATTAACTAGGAGTTCCCCTTTACGCCAAAATAAATTCGAAAATTTTTAAAAATTTTTCTTTTTTAAATGGGAAGTGTAGGTCTGAGATACATGATGGTCACCAAATATGATGAGGTTGTTTTGGGGGGTTTTCTATATGCATCTGGGATTTGGGGTTTTCTCCAGCTGACAGGACTGCTAGATTCTTTCTTATATATATAATCAGCTTTTCTTTGTCTTTACTTTTATGCTGATGCGTGAAGGTTCTACTTGCCCTTTAGCCGGCATTTGGGTCAGTAATGCTTCCATCCAGATGAATAGATAACAACAACCCACTAATGCTAAACTACCTGTTCTTTATAGTCTATGGCTGCTCCCATATCTCTATAGCTACAATCTCCTGAGGCTGTGCAGCACTTAAAGGGGTTTTCTCACTACAGTCTTTTTCATTAGCTTACATTTTCAAATCAAAGGGTGGGTCTCTCCTCCCGTAGGCGTGTCCCTTCCCCCATGAAGAGTGGTGACCTCTTCACACCCCCATTTCCTGTCTCCTTCTCGGGCCCCCTCATTCTGTGTGAACAGGGGGGGGGGAGTGGTGTAAAGCTCTCCAGACCTCCTGAATGGTCAGTTAATGCTTGGAGGCTGTGATGTCACTACCTTCCTGGTCTAAAACATCTTTTAATTAAGGTGTGTTTATTGGGGGGGGGGGGCAGAGTGTATAAGAGTGTGTTATATGGGTGGGGAGAGCAGAGTGTATAAGGGTGTGTTATATGGGTGGGGAGAGCAAAGTGTATAAGGTTGTGTTATATGGGTGGGGGAGCAGATGTATAAAATGTTTTATTGGGGGGGGGGCGAGTGTATAAGGGGGTTTTTATATGGGTGGGGGGATGACAGTGTATAGGGGTTTTAAAAGGGTTTGGGGGAGGGCATTTTTCCATTGGGCACACAGGAGTTTCCCGGGTGCCCCAGGGGAGGTAGCTTTTTCCCAAAAGGGAAAGAAAAAAAATAACCCGGAAACCATGGTTGGCTTTGCTTTTTTATGGTTTGTGTGTTTTGGATGTGAAAAAAAAAACCCGGGGGGAAGGGAAACCAAAAGGGTCCCTGCCCCCCCCGTCAGTCTTTTAGGGTGCAGACTGCCAGTGTGAAAAAGGGGTACTTTCTCGAAATCATAGTGGGTCACTGTGTGCCCCTGCAAAGTTGTTTGCTATTTTTCCTCTTATCTACAATAAAGTTTTCATTTTTTACTGACAAGAGCTGCAGGTGGTCGGGGCTGCCCGCCCCCACTTTGGGGGTTGCTTCACACCACTTTCCTTTTGGGGGGGGAATAGAGGCATGACCTAGTGGGTCATGTTTTGGACAGGGCCCAGCAAATGGGGTTTTGCCAGGGGGCCCCTAATTGTTAAGACACTTGGGTTCGGGGGAATGAATCTGGCAGCTAAAGAGACTCTGTAATTGCCCAGATCCTTTACATCAGAGCGGTCACTGGGAGAGGAGTATAGAGAATCACAGGCAGTCAGTATCACACAGCTCAGTGGATGGTGAGCACAGAGAACACAGGGCACCAATTTCAGCAAGGGGCTGTCCCCAAAACCCCGCTGCAGAATTAGCTTAGAAACACAGAAACTAACATGGATCCCATGATTTTAGTAATGCACACCAAAATTCGAAAAAGTTAATTAAGTCCCATCATTACAAACATGTTGTTTGTTTTAAAAAGGGGGTTTTTTTCCCATAGTAAGCGTTTCCCTTTCATTCTTTTACCCCCAAAGTCCCCCTTTTCTTATTTCGGGGTATGTCCCTTTTATACAGGTTTTTGGGGCCGGCTGTGACGGTATAGGTCGGCTGTAGGCATGTAAAGGGCCAGCTGTAGGCTTTTGGGCCACCCTTAATAGGATAGGGCCCCGAGGCGGTTAGGGGCCCGCTGTAGGCGGGAGGGCCAGCTGTCAGAAAAACACTTACCCGGCTCCCCGCGCTCCCTCTCCCGCCCGCGCCACCTCCCGCTGCTCCGGGGTCCCCCACGCTCATCCCGGGCCCGGGGGACGTCATAGGCCGCGCTACGTTTTCTTTCGGGGTACGTCTTACATTAGGCGACCCCCTAAGACAAACCCCTACGTCTTTTCTATCGGGTGTCTTACCAATGGGGAAACACGGTAGTGAGAAAACCCCTTTAAACCTTCTTCAACACAGTGGAAGAATGACTTTGTAATTCAGTGTTATATTCATGTTGTGAAACTGCAATGCTCAGCTAGGAGTCAGCAATTCACAAAAAAACTCTAATCCAATGTAGTCATATCAGTACAATTCACATTTTAACAGTGTACCAGTCCTGTACACTACACTAAGAAGACAAGAATATGTATTAGTTTTGGCTTTTAATTAATTTAAAATGTTTTCTCACCGTGCAGTTTCACAGAGCCATAGGCAGCTTTAGACTCACACTTCCTGGTTAGACTGTGGGCAAGTCTCTAGTAGTAATTGACATATCAGCTCTGCTATTCCTAGCTGAGCCTGTTACAGTGACATAAGTGCTGGAGATTTATAAAGTGTAGTCAGGGGCGTAACTAGAGAAGCCAGGGCCCCAAAGCAAACTTTTGGATGGGCCCCCCCCCCCCCCCCCATTGCCCACCTCCCTGCCAAATGAAATTTACCGGGACAGCTGTTAGTATTAGTTAATACAAAGGGAAAAATTTCTCCCCATACAATCCTCATACTGCCCCAAAACCCCAAATCCACATCCAAAACCAACCTAAATAACCCTTTTACATGGGAAACCCTGATTATCGCCGAACAGACCACAAAGTGATGATAATACCCCACACTATTATTGATCATACGAAAAGCCCAATAATACGAAATATGTGCCCAATAGTGGTATTTTATAGTGTACACGGCTCCTGCGACTGTTATTACCCCCATACAGTGACCATTTTTAGTGGTAGATACCAGAAACACGTGTGCTTTGCAAATAGTTTACTTACTTTTAGGTTCAAGGGGGTCTTGTCTGAGGAGTCCCCCATTTTTCCCTTTTTTTCTTTATTGGTCCAGCCCTCCATGATGACTTCCCCCGTCCACCCTCGTCCTTGTAGAATTACAACAAAAAACCCTGAACCCCTAAATTTTTTTAATCTTTTTCCCCAAGTGAGTGACCCCCCCCCCCATATACAAACTCCCCATTATAATAGCCCAAATGGTAAAAATTACCCCCTTTAAATTTTGGGGTCCCCAGTCGGTAGTAGGACAAGGGGGCCCCGGCGGTGCTAGGTAGCTTGACCCACCCGGGGCAGTAGGGGTAGTTTGGGGGAGATGTAGGCAGTTGGGCCCCCCGGGCGTACTTGGGGTTCCTAGTAGTAAATGGGGGCCCCCTGTAGCTTGGGCCACCCTTAGGTAAAATAGGGCCCTCTGTAGATTTTGTCCCCCATTTCGAAAGTCCCCCCCTGTAGTTTGGGGGGGCCCCCTTTGTGGCAGAATATTTCCCCCCCCCTGTAAATTAGGCCCCCCTTTGGCAAATATTTCCCCCCCTGTAATTTGGGCCCCCCTTGTGGGCAGAATATTTTCCCCCCCTTAAAATTAGAGCCCCCTTGTAGCGGGGTTTATCCCCCCCCCTGAGATTAACCCCTTGAGGCAATAGCCCCCTTAGTTTAAGGCCCCGGGCAAGTTCTCCCCCCTCCCCCAAGCTTGGGCTCCCTATAGGCTTTTTTCCCTCCCCCCCTTTTAGGGCCCCCTTAGGTTTTGTTCTCCCCCCTTTTTAGGCCCCCTTGGTATAGTGCTCCCCCCTTCCTTTAGAGCCCCCTGTAGGTATGTGTCCCCCCTTCCTTTAAGCCCCCTGTAGGTATGTGCTCCCCCCCTTCCTTTAGACCCCTGTAGGTATAGTGTCCCCCCTTCCTTTAGAGCCCCCGCGGTATAGTGCTCCCCCCTTTCCTTTAGAGCCCCCTGTAGGTATTCTTTCCCCCCCTCCTTTGAGCCCCCCGTGGTATTTCCCCCCCTTCCCCTTTTGGCCCCCTGTGGTTTTTCCCCCCCCCCCTTTGTGCCCCCCCGTAGGTATTCCCCCCCCCCCCCTTCCCTTCCTTTAGAGCCCCCCTTTTGGTATTCTCCCCCCCCTTCCCTTCCTTTAGAGCCCCCTGTAGGTATTCTCCCCCCGCTTCCTTTAGAGCCCCCCTTGGTATTCCCCCCCCCTTTCCCCTTTCCCTTTAGGCCCCCTTTGTGGATTCCCCCCCTTTCCTTCCCTTTAGACCCCCGTAGGTATTCCCCCCCCCTTCCCCTTTGACCCCCCCTGTAGGTTTTTCTCCCCCCCCCTTTTTCCCCCTTTTAGACCCCCCCCCTGTAGGATTCCCCCCCCCACCCCTTAGAGCCCCCCTGTAGATTTTTCCCCCCCCCTTCCTTTAGAGCCCCCTTGTTGTTTTTTTCCCCCCCCCCCTTCCTTTAGAGCCCCCTGTAGGTATTCCCCCCCCCCCTTCCTTTTAGACCCCCCTGTAGGTATTCTCCCCCCTTTTCCTTTAGAGCCCCTGGGTATTTCCCCCCCTTCCCCCTTAACCCCCCCTTGGGGATTCTCCCCCCATTCCTTTAGGCCCCGAGGTTTTCTTTCCCCCCCCCTCCCTTCCTTTAGACCCCCCTTAGGTTTCTCCTCCCCCCGACTCCAAATTAAAACTTACCGCCGCGCCCCCCCCCCCCGGGGCGTCTCCTTCTCCCCCCCAGAATAGTGACGCAGCTCGGGAGTAAATAAGGAATGTAACCGGGGATCCAGTAAGAAATTTAATGTATTAAAAAGTGAAGACCACAGAATATAGTCGCTTGAATTAATAAGAATGAAAGGGGGATTTCAGTCGGATAAGTATAAAAAATTTTAATAATTTCCTTTTTTTTCTTTTCCCAAAATATTCCCCCTTAAAAAAAATTAAAGGGGAAACATACGTCATTAACTTAAAAAATTTTTCTAAATGGAAAAAGGGTTTTTTTTGGGAGGGCCCTGCCCCCGGGAAAAAATTTTAAATCTATTAGGGTGTTTAGGGGAAACATACGTAAAAAAGGTCCAAACATTTGGGAGGGCCATGTTTTTAAAAAATAGGGGTGGTTTACAGGAAAACTGGGGGTTTAAGTGAACCTCACCAGAGGTACATTTAATAACAATAAGGCCTTGATGCCCAATGGGGGGAGTGACAGATGTTGTTGCATTAGGGATTTGGGGGGCCAAAACGAGAAGAGTTTTTTCGGGGCCCTCTTTAAAACGGTGAGGGTTTTGTAAAATGTGTATCGCCCGCGGGTGCATATTCCGAGAATTGGTGCCGCAGGTGAAATTTTGTGGCGGCATGGGAGGTTCGGATGATTGAGGAATTAGCTGATATCATCAGCAGAGGAGGTTTTTTGCGGGGAAGGGCTCTCTATTTGTAGGAGTACTGGGGGCCCACTGGGAAGGTGCAATCCCTGGGAAAACAGTTCCCCCTACAACTTTGGAGGGTTCACACGACAATAAGTGGACGTATTTCGCCCCAATTATGCGATTTTGGGGCCGGGACGGGGGGGGGTCGGGCCCCCGGGCCCAAAAGACGTTCATTTTTCACGGCGTTAAAACATTATGTCCCTTCCCCCCCGTTTTGGCTTTTGTGGTGGGGGGAAGGAACTAACCCATATTTTTAAATTTTGGATTACGTAATGAAGGGACGTATTTTCCCCCTGTATTTGGCAATGGGGACGAATAGGGGGGTGAAAATACCCCCCATCTTAACTGTTTGACAATGCCTTTAATCATACCTAGCAATATGCCATAAAAAATGTGAATGGAACACTTCTTTAAAGCCCCGTTCAAAAAAACATTTTTTTTCAATCAATACAGCACAAAAAGATGCTTGCTGATAATTGGTTAGAGGAGGCATCCCCAAATCCCAAATTTATGGCTTTTAGAAAAAGTTATCTTTTATGGTTTGGATCGAAATAGAGTTCTCTAAATCCTCGCAGACTGAGAAGTTCTTCAATAAATGGGGCCCCTTTATAGAAGGGTTCCTAACATATACGGAAGTTCAGATGCTGGTACGACCTTTCCGGTACACCAGATGGTATTTGGAGAGAGAGTTGACTGGGAACTAGGAACTTTATGCAGTCCATGTTACTGGGTGACTATCAAAAACACTTGAATTTAACATGTGGAGAGCTAGATGTCAAGATTTATATAAGAATTTCAGAAGATATGCTGAACGTAATAGAAACACCACAGCATACATCCCAGGAAGTAACCTCTCTGGTGGTTTCAGATTCGTTTTAGAATCGTTTAAATTTGTTATGTTGTTAGTTTTTGTCTTTGGACTTACAGGTTTTTTTTTACCGTTGGTTATATTATGTCATTTACATTTTATAAAAACAAAAATGAGAAGTCTAGCAAGATCGTAGAAGTGTTATAATAATTTTTAAAGTCTCACTATGGTAATGGACAAGAAATGATGGGACAAATAAGACCACAAGATAAGTTCTATATGTTGTAGATCTTTTACTATTTCCGTTTAAAAGCTTGAGACAAGAGCGCATGGTTTTATGATTTACTTCTCTAGTGCACGTTTCTCTCAAGTGTTATTTACATTATTTACAATTCTTATTTGATTGTAAAAGTGAGATACTCTGTACTGTTGCGGGCTTCAATAAACACATATTTAAAAAAAAAAAAAAAAAGACCCAGTTCACATCTTTGTAGGACGTTACATCAGGGAGCCTCGACTGTAGGTTCCATAAAAAATTATGGGAAAAATTGCACTATTTTTTCCATTCAAATGACAGACACCATGATGGAAACCTAATGAGCCCTATTATAGTCATTGGGGTCCATTGGGTGGCATTGGTGTCCGTCATGAGACATTATTTTTATTTTCTTGTTCCGTCATAAGAAAATCCCAGCACAGGTGTGGACCTAACCGGAGGGAAGATGTTCCATTCAGGTGCTCCCTATGTCTCTCCTCTAACAGATTGCAATGAATGTTTAAAGCCCTTGATCCCTCTAGTAAATTATGAAATATCCAACATAATTAAGTATATGTTCAATCCTAAATGTTTTGCAGGGAAAGGTATGTGATATGTTATGCAATGACTATGATTTTGAGTATAACTGCTTTGTGCTGCGTCATAAAAATACATAATAACCCATAATAATCTGATAAGGGAAGGCTCTTGACATTACTAGATATGTGGATTGTTAGAAATAGATATATAAGATATGACTCTGATTGACACCTGATAGTCTCTCTGTTCTGTCAACAACTACTACAAATATGAGTGAACTTGCATGCCTCAGATAAGCACACGCTATGCCATGCTATGCATGATAAGAGATGTACAACCGTGTACAAGGTGCGAAGCTGCAATGTGCCTGCGGCTGCTATGTGAAGGGCAGTTGGTTATGCCACAGTGCTGTGTTGGGAAAAACTTGTGTATTCTAAGAGGAGATAAAAAGATTTTATTATACATCTGCAGTATTGTAAAACAGTCCATGAATATTGGGTTTGAAAAGGGCCCAAAATGGTGGTGTTTTTTGAATATTGGGTTTTACAATACTCATATCTATGTGTGGTCATCTTCCAGGAACCCAAAGTGTCTGTTCCCTCTTGCCCTCCTCCCTCCCCCTTTAAAAAAATGTTGTGGGGGTGAACAGGAAAAAAAATGCAATTGTGCCTTTTGTTTTATGGGCTTAGTTGTTGTTGGAGTTCATGCTGAACAGTTTAATTGAAATTTTTTTATAAATTGACTGCACAAAATAAATTACATATATATTTTGACCTTTCTCAAAAAGTCACTATAAAGAAGATTTAGAAATGGAGGAAACGGGCCATGGCCCTAGAAGACACAGGAGCCACGGCCCACGGCCCGTTTCCTCCATTTCTAAATCTTCTTTATAGTGTCTTTTTGAGAAAGGTCGGATGACCGAAACGTCTTTTACAGTCACATTTAAATATTTCAATGGGGCCCGTAGTAAATTTTTTAAAAAATCTCCTTGGTGTTTGCAAATAATTGTTTAAAGTAAAAATAAAATAAATTTTTGGATTCTTTTGGTCTGATTCATTCTCTCACATTCTAAATTTTTCGAGTGCTTTTTTGAAAAATTTTTTGAACGTTTAATTGACATGTTTCTTTATTTGCGGTGTTTTACAAGGGGCCCCTTTTTCACCATATATAGGAATATCATAATATTCGTTTAAACCCTTGTACAAGACCAATATTACCAATAAAAAACCCAAAAACAAAACCAAATAATACACCCCTTATCTACCATATAGTGACTAATACCACCATAATGTTACTGAGCAAATCAGTGTACCAAGACCAATAACAACAATATACAAGGACCAAAGAATACCACATACTGTATATCACTACCATATAGTGACTAATACCCCATGATTGCAAGGGGTAGGGGGCCGTGGTTTTTACCGGATGCACCCTAACTTGTAAGCTTACCGCAAAGGGGTCTATTTGGTAAAATCCTGCTGTTTTTTGGTTTAAGTTTCCTATGTATTGGGGGATTACCCTCAGTAATTTTGTACACGGAGGATAAGTTCAGCTGCTAACGAGCTTGACACCCCTGGTAACAAGGGAAAAAACCGGCTTTGCCCTGCTTTTTTTTCCCCTTTTGACATCAAGACGTGAGGCCCCCCACGTCTAAATGAATGAGAGCCGCCAAAATTGCATTTTTAGGTCATTTCACTTCCCCTAAAAATTGGAATAAAAAGTGATCAAAAAGTCTCACCTATTCGAAAATGGTACCAAAAAAAGTACACTTCATCCCGCAAAAAATTCCTCTCACTCAGGTCTATGGGTGGAGGTGCAAAAAAGTCATTGGTCGCAGTAAATGGAGCTGCAGTGCAAATTTAAGAAATAGAAAATGTTTGCATTTTTTTTTTTTTTACAGTACTAAAACAGAAACCCTACATATTAGGAATCACAGGAATCAGATGAACCTGCAGAATACAGAGAACACATCATTTATACCAAAGAGTGAACGGCGTAGAAACAAAACCTCCCACAAACATAGCGCAAGTACGTCTTTTTTTCACATTTTGCCCCACGTAGACAAAAGTACATCGTGTCCCGCAAAATAAAAGCCCTCATATGTCTACGTGGATGAAAAAAATACAAAAAAGTTATGGCTCTTGGAAGACAGGGAGGGAAAAACGAAGAGCCAAATTATTATGACCGACTTTCGGGAAGAAGTTAATACACAGTCCCGTCAGCATCAGTCTTCTCATGAGAGGAGGAAGCCCAAGCATCTTGAGCTGGGGACCACAGAGCCTTTACTTCTGGCCCTCTCTAGGAGGAGCAGCCTCAGTACGCTAGCTCTACTTTTGGGCCTTCATGATCTCCTGAAGCCCTGACACACTAGGCCTTATGTATGAAAACTGTCCAGTAGTAAGACTGTCTTTGTTGCCCATAGCAACCATTCAGAGCCCATAGCAACCAATCAGAGCTCAGCTTTCACTTTTCCAGAACACTATAAGACATGAAAGCTGAGCTCTGATTGGTTACTATGAGCTCTGAGTGGTTGCTATGGGCTCTGATTGGTTGCTATGGGCTTCAAAGACCTAGACAGTTTTCATACATAAGGCTCATTGTCTCTTATGATGCCTTAAAAATATTGTGTCACCAAAGTCATTTATCCCAGGACAGGTGATAGATGTCAATTGCTGGGGGTTGCACCATTGGGACCCCACCGATCGCTAAAATGGGGGCCCTGAGTACAATGCTTGGCTATTGCTGTCATTCTCATAGACTTTAAATGGAGCAGTGCATATGTTCGACCACTGCTCCATTCAAAGCCTTCCTCCTTAACCCCTTAACGACCGCCCACCGACTTTTGACGTCGGCTGGTGCGGTTCGCTCGTCTGCAGCGACGTCTTTTGGCGTAGCTGCAAACATCGGGGTTTGCAGCTCTGGGCGCCGCAGCTGCGCTGAGATCGAGGCTGTACTACACAGCCCTGATCCCAGAGCATCTCCTGCGAGCTTTAACCCTTTGATTGCGGCGGATCATCGCCACAGCACAATCAAAGGGTTCCCCTGCTCTGTCGGGTGATCGGAACGCCCATTGACCCGACAGAGCCCGGGGACCGGCTGCACAGTCAGCCCTGGGGACCTAGAGTAGCCCCAGGACTGTCTGTGTAACAAACCAGTGACCAGGACAGACTGTGTGCTATCCTGATCACTGCCTGTGTCAGACTGACACAGATTATAATGTATTAGCATATATGAATATGCTAATTTACATTACCAAGTGTATATATAAAAAAAAAAAAGTAAAACAGTTTCCCTTCAGGGATTTAAAAAAAAAAAATAACTAAAAAAAAAACAGTGTAAAAATTTTTTAAAAATTAAAAATAAAATAAAAATAAATATTTAATAAAAAATAATTGTGCATATATTACACACGCCAAAAAACCCTACACATATTAGGTATCCGCACGACCGTAATAACCTGTAGAATTAATCTAACCCGTTATTAAGTGTAAGATGTGAATGGTGTAAAAAAAATGTAAAAAAAAAATTAATTTTTTTTTTAAATTCTACAGTTATTTATAAGGGAACTTAAACTATTCCCCCATAAAGTACAACTCGTCTCGAATAAAACGAGGCCTCGTAAACTGCGTCATTGAAAAAATAAAAAATGTACAACTGTAGAAACGCAAGGAGGCAAAAACTAAAAAAATGTTCTGGTCATTAAGTACTTTTCAGGCCTGGGACTTAAGGGGTTACGTGAGGACGGGTGATGGACACAGGGCCCTTGTTTTAGCAATCAGTGAGGGTCCTAGCTGTGGGACCCCCAGTGATCAACATTTATCACCTATCCTGTTGATAAATATTGGGGACACACCTCATTGACACGGCGAATGGTAGCATTTAATTGGTAATTTATTGATGCATTTCCAGGAGGAATAATAGAAGAACAGCAAAACACAAAGGGCCTTATGTATGAAAACTGTCTGGTAGTAAGACTGTTCTTGTTGCCCATAGCAACCACTCAGAGCCCATAGCAACCAACAGTGCTCTGGAAAAATAAAAGCTGAGTTGTGATTGGTTGATATGAGGTCTGATTGGTTGCTATGGGCTCTGGTTGGTTGATATGGGCAACAAGGACAGTCTTACTGCGAGACAGTTTTTATACATAAGGTCGAAAGTAAGAAAACATTTTTTTTATAATTGTCATTTTATGGGCAACACAAGTATTTACTAAAACAGACATGTCAGGAGAGCCGACAGGTCCATGTTAATATAGTAGCGTTATAATGTAAAATACTATTGCCACATATAAAAATTTATATTTTCTTTGTTCCAAAGCTTCTAAAATTTCCTTCGAAAGATTGCCCCCGATTCTATGAACTAATGAAGGAAACCATTCAACTGCAGGAATATCAGAACAGGATGAATACTTGGAAGGTAAGAGAAACGAATACCCTGTTCACACTAAGGGTATGTTCACACAGGCTAATTTCGGCGCGCATTTCGCGGCGTATTTGCGCTTTAATACGAGTGAGATGTGTGCCGAAATTACGGTAATCCATAGTCCTCATAGAGAATGACTGTCAACGGGGCCAGCGGGCTGCCGGCCCCCCCGCTCCGCGGGAGTATTCGCGTATTAGCACGACTCCCAAATCACCCGCCGTAATTGCGGCCGTACTGAACCCCCCGCAACTAAGCCGTGTGAACATACCAGGCTGCGTCCACACGGCAGTTGTAAAATACTGGTCAGATTCCATAACAGAATCCAATGTTATTTTACAATCAGTTTGATTTTTGTCACTTGTTTGGGTGGATTTTGTGGTCAGATTTTGGATTCAGCCGGTCCATATATAACATTGAACAGTACGTTTTATGCCATAAATCCAGCAGAAAAATATATATGTTCCATGTTTTTTTTTTGCAAAAGCCATCGGTTTTGAAATCCGACTCGTGTAGACTACAGCTCGGATTTTCTATGTAGGTCTATGGAGATGGTTGATAGTTGGATTTTCATCAGTTTCAAAATCCCTGTGAAAATGTGACTGTAAAACCATGCGGACCCTAAGTGCTGTTGGGACTTTGGGTGCAATATTGCTATGCTGCAAACACTGAATGTCATTACATGTTATGTCTTTGCCATATTTGCTACTGTTCTGCTTGCTTAGCATAATGGCATTTGAAGTAGTCTGAAACACACCTCTTGTCTCAGTTGAGTCCATGGCTATCATGTTACTACTCCTATTACACTGTATGAGGGCCATTACTGTACACTGTTCTGCAATGTATTATTATTGCAGAATAGTGTACAAGCGATTGTGCCCTTGGTGCTCAAATATCCACAGTGGAATAAAAATACCGGTGTAAAAAAAAATTGTAAAATATAGAAAAGAGTTCAAAATACCCCTCTTTTGCCATTTTACAAAAATAAAAACATTTCTTCCACCAAAAACTTTGGTGTGTGTAATAGTCTGAAAAATACAGCAAATAAAACTGCAATTAAAATGTGCAGAAGATGATTGCACTTTTTTTAGTGACGCACCCTCCAGAGACACTTACCATGCGATTGCTGTGAGGACTGTGGTAGCAAGGGCTATGGGCTATCCTGCTTCCTAATATTATAGTGGGGGGACTCAATGAATAGTGATCTTTATAGTTCCCATCAGGGGTGTAACAGTGATTCATAGAGCCCCATAGGACATTGAGATGGACCCCCGCCACCTACTGATAGGAAACTGAAACAGCAACATAAGTATCAATAACAAAGGTATAAATAAATAATACAGTAAAAGTATATATCATAGAACCCATAAAAGAAAGCCACTGACACAGCGTTGGACTGGGGTACCTATGGCCCACCAGTGGAATTGATTTTTGAGACCCAACAGTAAAATTGATTTTTGGCACCCACCAGTGGAGTTGATTCTTGGGGCCCACCAGTGGAGTTGATTTTTGAGACCCACCAGTAGAGTTGATTGTGGGACCCACCAGTGGAGTTGATAATTGGGGCTCACCAGTGGAGCTAACTATTGGGGTCCACCAGTGGAGTTGATGCTTGGTTCCCGCCAGTGGAGCTGATTCTTGAGGCCCGACAGGGGAGATGATTCTTGAGGCCCGTCAGTGGAGCTGATATTCGGGCCCGCCCGTGGAGCTGATACTTCGGGCCCGCCAGTGGAGTTGATTCTTGAGACCCACCAGTGGAGTTGATTCTTGGGGCCCACCAGTGCAGATGATTCTTGGGGCCCACCAGTGGAGTTGATTCTTGGGGCCTCCAGTGGAGTTGATTCTTAGTACCCACCAGTGGAGTTGATTCTTTAGGCCCGCCAGTGGAGTTGATTCTTGGGGCCTCCTGTGGAGCTGATTATTGGGGCCCGCCAGAGGAGGTTATCATTGGGTCCACCAGTGGAGCTGATTCTTGGGGCCCACAATTGGAGTTGATTCTTGGGGCCCACCAGTGGAGCTGATTCTTGAGGCCCGTCAGTGGAGCTGATACTTAGGGCCCGTCAGTGGAGTTGATTCTTGAGGCCCACCAGTGCAGTTAATTCTTGGGGCCCACCAGTGCAGTTGATTCTTGAGGCTCACCAGTGGAGATGATTCTTGAGGCTCACCAGTGCAGTTGATTCTTGTGGCCCACCAGTGGAGGTGATTCTTGGGGCCACCAGTGGAGCTGATGCTTGGTTCCCGCCAGTGGAGTTGATGTTTGGGGCCCGCCAGTGGAGTTGATGTTTGGGGCCCGCCAGTGGAGTTGATGTTTGGGGCCCGCCAGTGGAGTTGATGTTTGGGGCCCGCCAGTGGAGTTGATTCTTGGGGCCCGCCAGTGGAGTTGATTCTTGGGGCCCCCAGGGGAGTTGTTCTTGGGCCCGCCATGGAGTTGATTCTTGGGGCCCGCTGGAGTTGATGTTTGGGGGCCCGCCGGTGGAGTTTGTTGGGGCCCGCCGTGGAGTTGATTCTTGGGGCCCGCAGTGGAGTTGATTCGGGGCCCCAGGGAGGGGGGGTTCGGGGGCCCCCCAGTGGGTTTGCTGGGGCCCGCCAGTGGAGTTGATGCTTGGGGCCCGCCAGTGGATTTGATGTTTGGGGGCCCGCCAGTGGATTTGATGTTTGGGGGGCCCCCAGTGGAGTTGAATTCCCCCCAAGGGGGGAAAGGGGATTCTTGGGGGCCCCCAGGGGAGTTGATTCTTGGGGCCCCGCCAGTGGAGTTGATGTTTGGGGGCCCCCCAGTGGGTTGATGTTGGGGCCCCCCGTGGGTTGATTCTTGGGGCCCGCCGTGGAGTTGATTTTGGGGGCCCGCCCGTGGAGTTGATTTTGGGGGCCCACCGTGGATTTGTTTCCCTTTGGGGCCGACCGTGGATTTGATTTTGGGGGGCCCGCCAGTGGAGTTGATTTTGGGGCCCCCCCCAGTGGAGTTGAATCTTGGGCCCCATTACAGCTACTGCACACATTTCTTGATGTGCCTCTATTTTTCTACCTTTTTTTTTTGTCTTTGTCTTAAAAAAGCAGACCCGGCTTCCCCCATTTTGCCACCATGACCGGGGTCCACAAGGGAGCGGGGAACCTGTTGGGGTGCTAAACCGTGGGGGTTTCTGGGGAACCCTGGACGCTTTTCAGAGGAAGGGCAAAAAGAGAAAGAAAGAGCCGCAATGAGTGTTTTTTTCGTAAAAAACGAAACGTTTTTGTACCTGTTTTGGGATCCTTCAACGCATTGGCCCCGGGGCTGAATTTCACCAATAGTAGCTGTTGACTTTGAGCATTAAAAACCCCTGCTCACCCCCCCATGGTGACTGCAAAGTTTTTTGAGCTTTGTATTTGAAAATGGAGCTTCGCTCCCATAAAGCATGGTCGCCCTTATTTTCCCAAATAACAAAACCGTGCATTTGTCGGAGTTTTCTTTGTTTCCCAAAAAAATTTCCCCTTTAATACCCCCGGAAGTTTGCTGTTTTTTTGTTTTAAAACCTATGATAGTTGTTTTTTCCAACCCTTTTATAATGGGTTTTAATATTTTTCTATATAGGGCTTTTTGCACGAATAGCAACTACCGGCTCAGGTGACCAAACAGTCCTCGGCGGGTGTGGGGAAAAAAAGGGCGACAGCTCTTTGTCAGTTTTTGAATGAATTTTTTAGCTTTAAATTGGGGGAACTGACCGAAGCAAAATTTGTGTCATTGGTTTGGAGTTTTAAAAAAAAAAATCCCTTCTACATTCTACCTAATTTCTAACAATCGGTGGGGGGACAACCCAAAGGTATAACTCTACGCCCTTTTTTTCTAGTCTTTTTTACTATGATAATAAGACCAGGGGTCCCCAACTCCAGTCCTAGGGGCCCCGCAAAGGGATGTTTTTGGATTTCCCTTTAAATTTCAAGGTGATATCATTATTTTCGTGCATTCTGTGGAGATCCTGAAAACATGACCTGTTGGTGGGGCGTGAGGACGGGGGTTTGGGGGGCACTGTATAGACCAAGGGTACATTAGTCATTTTGTTCCTTCCCGGGGCACAGTTAATCTTAGAGGGGGATTCCCACTAAGACCTTTATGACATTAAACAA
>JAODAL010058806.1:0-21878 GCA_025379985.1 Phyllomedusa bahiana | reverse complement strand
CCCCCAACACCAACTTTTCCCCATTGCACTTTCCTTTTAGGTTCTGCATCACCGGACCTTGCCCATTTAAATTTCCCCTAGGTTTCTAATCACCAGTTTTTTCCCAAATTAACTTCCCTTAGGTTCTGCATCACCAGACATTGCCCATTGCACAAACCCTTAGGTTCTGCATCACCAGATTTTGGGGCCCCTTTGCAAAACCCTTGGGTTTGTTTATTAGTTTTTTTCCAACGGGTTTTCCATTCCTTCTTTGGTCAGAATTAAAAAAAAGGTCCCTTTTCCCCAAAACTGTCATCACTGTTTCTTTGTTTTTGGGAGGCCATAAATTTGTGCCAAAAATAAACTAGGGAAAAAAAAGAAACCCTTTTTTACCCCAACAGTGGTAAAACCCAAACCTTTATCTTTGTCAAAACGGCCCTTAAATTTGGGGAGAAAAAGAATTATTTGTGTTTTTAAATTGGTTTAAAAAATTTCCAAGGGGGGGTGGGGGGGAAAACCCCCTTCAAGGTACCCCCTTGGGGTAGATTCCCCCCATTTTAAAATTTGTTTTGGACACCCGGGTCCCACCCCAAACTTTGCCGATTGCAATTCCCTTGGGTTATTTTCCCCAACATTCCTATTAAAATTTTCCCCTTTTGTTCCATCACCAAACATTCCCGATTCCCAATTCCCTTGGGTTTTCCCCCATAAAACCAAACTTTTGCCGTTTTCCCAAAACCCCTGGGGTTTTCTCCATAAACCCAACTTCCCCCATTAAAATTTTTCCCCTTGGGTTTCTCATCACCAACATCCCCCATTTCACTTTCCCCTTTGGGTTCTAAAATCCCCCTTGCATTGACCCCTTTTTGCAAAAAAATTTCCCCCCCTTATTTTCTGAAATAAAAACCCGAAAAATTGGGGCCCTTTTCCCCAAAAATTTCCCTTTTTTTGGGGGTTTTTCCCCAATCACCAAAGGGGTATTCCCAAAAGGGGTTTTTCCAACCGTTTCCAGTTTTCCCAAAAAACCAAAATTTATTTTTGTTCCAAATTTTCACATTTTAAAATTAAAAAATAAAATCCCCAAAAAGGATTCCCAACCCCCACGGGAATTTTAAAATTTTTAGGTTCTCCAAATCACCAGAAAATTGCATTCAATTCCCCTTTAAAGGGTTTTCCCCCAAAACTTTGCCATTGAAAATTTCCCCCCTTAGGTTCCCATCCCCAAACCCCGTTAACCCTTGCCCAAATTGCCAAATACCTTAATTTCCCCATGGCCCATCAAACCCAGAAAATTCCCTTTAAACAAACCCTTAAGGTTTAGGCATCACCAGAATTCCCCATTGAAAAAAACCCCAAGGTTCTGCTCACCAGAAAATTGCCCTTTTCCCAAAAACCCCTTTGGGTTCTGCTAAATTTTTTCTTTTCCAAAACGGTTTCCATTCCCATTTAGGGGTTCAAATTCTAAAGGGGTTTTCTTTCGCCGGGGCATATTGCTTCCTTGTATAAGGAAGAATGATTTTTGGCCAGATCCATCTAAGAAAGATTTGTAGTCAACCGTGTGTAAACCTCCAATATCACTGTCAAAACTGGATCCTCAAACCTAAAATTAAAGAATTGTTTTAAAAAGACCGATTTAATAAATTTAGAGACTCTTCTGAGCACTTTGAGGTTCTCAATTGAATCCTAGAAGATATAAATAGACACACAGTGGTACAAAATTAATTTTTTTCATAAAGAATTTTGATAAGCCAAAGAGTTTATGGAAGTTGGTAAATTATCAGTGAATATCAGGGGGGAACGTCTGACATCAACCTAAAAACAGAAACACAAATACTAGTTAAGTGAATAACAAATTCTCCTGCATATCTTAACAAGGTTCCACAGCACCGCCCTCTCAAACCCCTGTTAGGGGCCCCGGAGCAGCGATGTCACTGCACTCTGCTAACCCTACTGTGTAGGGGGCCCCCGGGAGCAGACGGATGTCACTGCACCTCTGCTAACCCTACTGGTATGGGCCCCGGAGCGACGGGTGTCACGCACTCTGTAACCTATTGTATGGGCCTGGAGCAAGGGAAATATCATGTCCTCTGCTAACCCTCCTGCGTATGGGGCCCCAGAGGAGATGGATATCACTGTACCTCGTGTAACGCTACTGTGTATGGGGCCCCAGAGCAGACGGATGTCACTGTACCCCTGCTAACCCTACTGTGTATGGGGCCCAGAGCAGACGGATATCACTGCACCTCTGCTAACCCTAATGTGTATGGGGCCTGGAGCAGATGGATGTCACTGCCCCTCTGCTAACCCTACTGTTAGGGGGCCCCCGGAGCAGACGGGTGTCACTGCACCTCTGCTAACCCTACTGTGTATGGGGCCCGGGAGCAGACGGGTGTCACTGCAACTCTGCTAACCCTACTGTGTATGGGGCCCCGGAGCAGACGGGTGTCACTGCAACTCTGCTAACCCTACTGTGTATGGGGCCCCAGAGCAGACAGATGTCACCACACCTCTGTTAACCAAGCTGCATTTGCAGAAAAGGCTTCATTCTTTATTCATTGACGGAATTGGACTTTCACTGATGGTCAATGGATTTCCATCTCTGATGAGTCACACTTTCTGCTCTATCAAACAAATGGGCATAGGTGTATCAGTTGAGAAAGCTGGTGGCAGTGTTATAGCCTGGGGAACATTTCTGTGGCATTCTCATTGGTTTGTATCCATCCTTATAGTTCTGGTACACGCATACATACGTGTGGGATGGATGCATTCAGCATGTCTCCAGATCTAGCCCATCTAGTTGCTGTCTGTGCTGTACATGGGGGATACTCCGGACATTAGCAGGTGGTCATAATAATGCGACTTGGCTGCCCCAGGGGATATAAAATAAACAGATCAGGTAAAATAATTCGGTTAGGACACCTGTGAAATAACATTGTTGTCACTCCTGTGACAACAGTTCAGTGTCCCTGTAACAGAACCTTCACAACTTCCCTTAAAGGGGTTTGTCTCACTACATTAATTCATCTTACCTCGGTCCTGTTTTCTTGGTTTCACTTTGAATTCAGGGGCGTGTTTACTGGCTTCCACTAGGTATAGCAACCAGTGCTGGCAGTCTATCAGGAGAGACTGAACAGGTCTGTAGCTATAGCGACCAGTGCTGGCAGCCTATCAGGAGAGACTGAACAGGTCTGTAGCTATAGCAACCAGTGCTGGCAGCCTATCAGGAGAGACTGAACAGGTCTGTAGCTATAGCAACCAGCACTGACAGCCTATTGGGAGAGGTTGAACAGGTCAGTAGCTATAGCTACCTGAGGAGCTGATGCAGCCCATACAAGAGGGGATATCTAGGAATAGGTAGGACACTGTTAATGGACAGAAACTGCAAAGTGACTTGTTTTTGCAAGATCTCTAACATAAAAAGCAGCAATCCTTGTAGTGAGACAACCCCTTTAAATTCCGCTTGATTGATATAATTATCTCTGACACCACAGTCTATATAACGAATATCAAGGTGTATTTAAACTCAATAACATGTACATAAATTGGCCATGGGAAGGATGGGTCACCGTTCTCCAGCAAAGATAAAAATTGGTGAACTTTTTCGTTATGGCAAAACTTTACGAGCTCGAAAGGAATTTTATTATTTTGCTCTTTTGCTCACCTTTTATCATTAAAATAAAGGACATGAGTTGTAAAAAACAAAATAAATATGCACATAATTTTAAGGCAAGAAGTGTGCGTATAAATCTTGCTCCGAGCAGCTGTACTATAACAATAATTTGCGCACTACAGCTGCCACAACAATATCAAATTTTATAGGTAAAAAAACAGTCGAAAGTTTAATGGAAGAGTAGAGTTTGATATATATTTTGCTATAAATAAACATTATCTAATGAAGGAAGGCTGCGATTATTTCTCGGCAGCAGATCATTTCCTATAATATATCTTTTCTCTCGCGAGGAGCTGAAATTGGCAATCATACTTAAGCATCTATAACAATACAAATCTATATATGCTAATACCGGGGGTTCTCATTGCTATGGATGATGATGGTTTAACAGTCAGCCGCGGGTCCAGTAAATCTTCCCCCTAATTGTATGACATCATAAAACATCAAATACAAAAAGTAACATTTATTTTTGTTTGGCAATAATCTCTTTATATTTGTAACTTTAATGACAATGACTATTGTAATAGCTTGAAAATCAATACAGTTCACTACACTGGATATCAGAAAACTGGGAAACAAAGATCTCGTAACACCAACAACTAAAAACCCGAAACTTTTTAAACTTTATACTATTTTTTTTAATTTTCTGATGATACAAAAGGCAAAAGATAGATAAATAGATGCATAGGTAGATGTTTAGATAGATAGATAATATATATGTAGACAGATAGATATGTAGATAAACAGAAAATATACAGTATATGTAGACAGAGAGAGATATGTATAGATAGTTAATAGCTTTGTAGATAGATAAATGATTCAGCTTCATGACAGAGAGATAGATATTCGATAGACAGATACGTATATGATATGATAGAAAAACAGATAAATTGATAGATAATTTGTATGACAGATATATACATAAAGAGATAGATAATAGATATGCAGATAGATAAATGATTTAGCTTGATGACAGAGAGAGAGAGATACAAACATACATATGATATGATAGAAAAATAGATAAATTGATAGATAATTTGCATTAGACTAGATAGATAATAGATAGATAAGATAGCATAGATAGATAAATGATAGATAGATGATAGATAGAAGTAGAGATAGATAATATGAGAAAAATAGATAGATAGATAGATAGATAGATAGATAGATAGATAGATAGATAGATATGAGATAGATAGATATGGGATAGACAGATGGATAGATATGAGATAGATGGATAGATAGATTTGAGATAGATAGATGAATAGATAGATAGATGGATGGATAGATAGATAGATATGAGATATATGGATACATAGATATGAGATAGATAGATAGATGCATAGGTAGATGCTTAGATACATAGATAGATAATATATTGATAGATAATTTGCATGAGATAGATAGATAGATAGATAGATAGATAGATCTGAGATAGACAGATAGATAGATAAATAGATAGATTGATAGATAGATATGAGATAGATAGATTCATTGATAGATAGATTGATTGATAGATAGATAGATATGAGATATATGGATAAATAGATATGAGATAGATAAACAAGGAAATAGGCAGCACTCTATAGAAAACAACAACTGCGGGTGCCAGCAAAATTGGGACAGTAGTTACCAGTCCTAGAAAATATCCAAAGAAAATTTGCAGCACTCCTCATTCAAAAAGATGCAAAAAACTTTATTCCAACATGTCCAAAGGCGACGTTTCGGCTACAAGACCCTTTCTCAAGCCTGAGAAAGGCTCTTGTAGCCGAAACGTCGCTTTTGGACATGTTGGAATCAAGTTTTTTGCATCTTTTTGAATGAGGAGTGCTGCGAATTTTCCTTGGATAGATAGATAGATAGATAGATAGATAGATAGATAGAAAAAAGCAAAAGCTTTTGCTTTTTTCTATTTTATTTACCCGGCTTTTGAGGAGTTCGGGATTGTTTGCATTGAGTGGCTGCCGTGCTGAACAACGAGGAGGGAATACTCCTATCATTTACTATTGGCGACGTTGGGTGTTGTGCCCCTAGTTGTTGCACAACCTGATCAGGTAAAGTGAATATGCTACTTGCCTGATTTTGTGTATAGACGAACTTCACTATTGTGCGCCTGTCTTCGTTTTTTGTTTCCTTTTCTGGATAGATGGATAGATGGATAGATAGGATTGGATAGATGGATAGATGGATAGATGGATAGATGGATAGATGGATAGATGGATAGATGGATAGATGGATAATGATAGATAGATGATAGATAGATAGATAGATAGATGATAGATGGATAGATAGGATAGATAGATAGATGGATAGATAGATAGATGGAAAAATAGATAGAAAAAGATAGATAGATAGATAGATAGATAGATAGATAGATAGATGGACAATTTAGCTTGATGGCAGAGAGATAGATACAGATGTAGCAGAACTAAACAGAACAGATATTGCACTGTGGTATCACGGCACAGAATGTTATCTCACCTTTTTCAATGGCCGTTGTTTACAGATAAGAGCAGATAACACGAAAAGACGTGATATCACGGTCAAGCTGTACTCTGCTACATCTTTAGATAGATAGAAATTAGATAGCTAGCTAGATAAAATATTCGTAGGTTTGCATAAGATAAATATATGATATATTAATAGATAATTTGTATGATATAATAGATAGATAGATAGATAGATAGATAGATAAACAATTTTGCTAGATAATAAAGAGCCAACTAGGAGAGATATTTGTGCAGGTGCTCTAATGTACTTAGCTCACAGAGCATTGTCTGGAGTAGATACTATTGTATCCAGTTTTTTAGCAGAGTACAGGATGTTGTACAGGTGTGTAGCCGCTCAGTAAGTGTAAAATGCTGGTTGGATTCGGTTTAAGAATCCAGCCGATATTTTACCATCTTTTCAATGGTTCTGTTCGTGGTTTGCAGATGTGCCCGTCCCCCTTAACCATTGAATTGCACACATTCCGCCTGACGGAAGATTGTGCGTGTTTGTGTGAAAATCCCCCCAGTAGAAAACTGTGCAGTGTAGACTACAAGCCGGATTTTCTATTGACGTCTACAGGGATGGTTGACAAGGTTACTGATGCTTTCCCGTGGGCCAAAATTTTTTTCAAAGTGGAAAAAAGTAGCGAGAATGAAGCTGATGCCGCTGGCTGGAAGGCGGCTCGTCTGGTGCTCCGGTATTTGCAGCCGGTACCCCACCTCCGACTTCACATGCACCATTCACATGACGCTGCAGTCAGACACTGGTCACCGCAATCATGTGCAGTACAGGAGGAAACCACTCACATGAATGATGGATGTGACATCACCAGTGCGGGAAGGCCAGAGCAGCAGCAGTGCCGGAACAGTGGTGGCTTCACGGGTGACTTCCATTTTTTAGAAAAGTGATTTTTGAAAAGTGACAGGCAATGTTTTGAGACAAGAAGTTTTTTTTGTAATAGGCATTAAAAAAATAACCATTTGGCTCTATAGCTTCTGTGGATCATTGTACATAACAACTATTGTCCTACAAATCTTTTACTGTCCGGTTTGTCACTGGTTCAACCAATTTAGAATTTTTTAGTTTTTTTCAATTTTGGGATGTCCAGAACCCAAATTTTTAACCCTAACTTGGAATTAGGTTTAGGATGAGGGTTTTAAAGGGACTGTGTCATCAGAAAATGAGCTATTGTTTAACTCATGTTTTATGTTAAGCGTGTGTTTTAAGAATTTGTGATTGTGTTTTTTAATTTTCTTTTATTTCAGTATCATTATTTTTTTTTTAATCCTGAAATCCTTTGGCCACTAAGCCTAATAATAGTCTGACACTTCCTGTTCTGCAGATTACACTTAAAAATGACATCAATGTGCATAGATAACACAGGATCCACCAGTCACAATAGGAGATAGTCACAGCTCCCCCTCTCCTCCTCCGCACACTGACTTCTTTCCGGGTCACAGAGCTGCCAAAAAACTCTCCTATAGAAGTCAATTGGTCTGCTCCTGTTCACAGGCTCCTATGTGCATGAAGCGGCTGTAAAGCATCTCTCTAAACGCTGTTAAAAACAGCTCAGACAAGATGGCTGCCCCCATAAATATATACAGACAACAGAATTGAGAAATCTACAATCAGAAAATAAAGACAGCGAAGAAAAAAAGAGTATGGATCAGTATCTTATTTTAATTAGTAAAAAAAATAAATTGGCCAAAAAACGCCTGTTAAGGCCTTATCAGGGTAAACTTACCTCTCTGTGGTGCTTCTGGGTTCACCACCAACATTGCCCCAATCAATGTCAGACTGGGGTGCCTAGGACCCACCAGTGGAATTTAATTCTCGGGCCCACCAGTGGAATTGCATTCTGTGGCCCACCAATGGAGTTGGTTCCGTCACCCTCCACTGGAGTTGATTCTTGGAGCCCACCAGTGGAGTTAATTCTTGGGGCCCGCCAGTGGAACTGATTCTTGGAGCCCACCAGTGGAGTTGATTCTTGGGGCCACCAGTGGAGCGGATTCTTGGGGCCCACCAGTGGAGTTGATTCTTGGGGCCACCAGTGGAACTGATTCTTTGAGCCAGCCAGTGGAGTTGATTCTGGGGGCCCACCATTGGAGTTGATTCTTGGGGGCCCACCAGTGGAGGTGATTCTGGGGGCCCACCAGTGGAGTTGGTTCTTGTGGTCCACCCTACAACTGCTGTAAATGCCTCTTATACTCTGCCTCTTGTTTTTTGCCTATTTATCTCTGCCTTTCCCAAGGATGTATATGTAGTTGAAAAGCAACTCCAAGGTCTGCCAAGCTCAGGGGCCCGTCATGGGCTTTCTGCTGTTCCCCTGTGGGCCAATCCAAGCCTGCCTCCAATGCCACTTCCAGCGTATTGTGCCATGGCACTGGAAGTGATTTCTGAGTAGAAACGATGTTGATGCTGAAACTGGAAGCCCCACAGAGAGGTAAGTTAACCATAAAACCCTAACCTCAAATTAGGTTTAGGGTTATGGTTAGAGACTTTTTTTTTTGGAACTTTATGACTAAATTGAATTTGGGGCAACCCAAGAAGAAGCAAATGACTATGACCCAATCCAAAGTGCAACACTAAAGGCTGCAACCGCTGCATCAGCCAACACCAATCAGCTTCCTACTATGTACACAGAAGCTGCAGAAGCCAAACGGTTAAAATTGTTTAATAAAAAAAAAAAATTTTATCCCAAAAACTACATTCATTTCATTAAAAAAAAAATCCTCTCCAGCAGTGTCTATAGCCTTTATGTTTTCTTAATATAAACCCATAAAACTCTAAACTTTGTTTCTCCTTGTAACACAAAAATAATATTGTCTTCATGTTTTTGGTTTGGGTGAAATTCATAAAGCAGCTGCGGGAGACAGATGTTTTTTGGATTTGTGAATGGAGTTGCTCTTTAATAATATGGCGGGGCGGCCATGCTACCACGTCGCAGTCATCCGAGCATATGAGGCAGAGTGAGATTAATGTCTGAAAGAAAACACAGGTTTTAGATTAGAAGCGGCATCATGATAAACATTTATACCTCACAACCACTAATGCATTTTTCTGTGACTCCAGAGAGGCTGCCAGCCTCACTTCATCGCAGGTGGTCTGTTCCTTATTCCGTGACCAGTCAGCACATTAATCCCTTGTGCCAGATGCCATCATTGCTCTTACATCTGTGTGATCTTTCCTATTTATCTGAACATTATGCTCACCAGGAAAGCGTCCAAGCGCTTGAAATAAATCTGGGAGTTCCGTAAGTGTCTCGCCATTGGGTTCAGCCCAATCCACGGTTCCATTAGTCACTCATTGCACTCAGGCATAAAATAAGACACAGATCTGATTAGCAGCTCGTAGCAATTTGCCCCATCTTAAATCATTGTAAAGATGCCGCATAATCAGAATTATGAAGGAAAAGCAGCCTAGAATCTGACATGTCAGGAGGCGTCCGATAGGACAAACCATTGGGGCTGACCCAAACTCTTCTATTCATCATCCGGCAACCAATATGGCTGCACTTCCTGTTGGCCACTGCAATAAGGAAGCAAAATGGAAATATTTCTAGGAATAACACGACCAAACTTGCTCTGCAGCTTCCATTCGTAACAGAACCATGGATACCAGTGGTGCCCAACAGACCCCATTGACTTCTTACAGGGTCTATTAGGATGCTTTGTGGAGTCCTTAAATTTAAAGGGGTTGTCTCACTATAAGGATTGCTGTATTTTATGTTAAAGATCTTGCAAAAACAAGTAACTTTCCAATATGTGTCCATCAACAGTGTCCTACCTATTCTGAGATATCCCCTCTTGTATGGGCTGCATCAGCTCCTCAGGTCACTATAGCTACAGACCGGTTTGGTCTCTCCTGATAGGCTGCCAGCACTGGTTGCTATTGCTACAGTATCCAATAATTGCAAACAATGCCGTATATTAGCAGTGCACACGTTATAGTCCCAGCCGTTAGGAGTACCTTGCTTAGACTCCCCTATATCAATCAAAAACGTACACATAGGCTGTATGGACAAAACATTGAACTTTACTTCATTTTTATAAATTGGTGCATAAAAGACATAGTTCTATGACGAACACCTTAGGCAATGAAAAACATATGAAAACGTGGCAGTACTTAGCTGTATAGCTTCTCCTGTTTAGGAGGTGAGTGATAGTCCCATATTATACTAGTAGGAGCCGATCATGCTGAGTTGCAGCCCAGTGCCGCCATGCAATGACGCGACGTTTCGGAAGGCACGCCTTCCTTTCTCAAGCATGGTCGCTATAGCTACAGACCTGTTTGCTCTCTCCTGATAGGCTGCATGTGCTGGTCGCTATAGCTACAGAGCCCTTGAAAAAACATTATTCCTAGATATAACTTTATGAACCAGCTCTTGAACTTAAAAAGTCAAACACAGTCAGGACTTAGTAAAAACGAATTCACTTACTTTTATTAATCCATTGCAAATATTATTAAAAAAGTCTGTACAAAAACTACTCTTACAAGAGACCTCCATCCTGGGCTATATTGCAAGCTACTGGGACCGACACGTTTCGGGTCACATGACCCTTACTCATGGTAATATAGCCCAGACTTGAGGTCTCTTGTAAGAGTAGTTTTTGTACTGACTTTTTAATAATATTTGCAATGGATTAGTAAAAGTAAGTTAATTCGTTTTCATTGAGTCCGGACTGCGTCTGCCTTTTCAAGTTCTAGAGCTGGTTCATAAAGTTATATCTAGGAATAATGTTTTTTCAAGGGCTCTGTAGCTATAGCGACCAGCACGTGCAGCCTATCAGGAGAGAGCAAACAGGTCTGTAGCTATAGCGTCTGCCTTTTCAAGTTCAAGAGCTGGTTCATAAAGTTGCTTCTATTGCATGGAGGAGGGGTGGCGCCCAGAACCGAGCACTGAATGAGGCAGCAGGTGAATCAAACCATGCCAATCGAGGAGAGCTGTTTTTATTCTATTCCATATTCCTAGATATCCCCTCTTGTATGGGCTGCATCAGCTCCTCATGTCACTATAGCTACAGACCTGTTTGATCTCTCCTGATAGGCTGCCAGCACTGGTTGCTGTAGCTACAGACCTGTTTGATCCCTCCTGATAGGCTGCCAGCGCTGGTTGCTATAGCTACAGACCTGTTTGATCCCTCCTGATAGGCTGCCAGCACTGGTTGCTGTAGTTACAGACCTGGCTTCTACTGCAGTCTAGTGGAAGCCAGTAAACACGACTCTGAATTCAAAATGAAACCAAGAAAACAGGACTGAGGTAAGATGAATCAATGTAGTGAGACAACCTCCTTAATGGCAAGAATAGTTTTACAGGCTACACTTGACACCAAATTGCACATATAAATTCTTATGTATACTATACAGCCTAATAAATGGATATTTTTGAGTGAAAAACAAATCTATGACTCTATAATTTTTTTTAACATTGTGATGTATACGTCGTATCAAATGACAATTGTTAATCATCAATGAACTTAAAGTTCAGAAAGGAGCCAGAACATTGCTTGAGAAATAAAATCACCTCTCTCTTTTCAAAAGTTAATCATCACTCACTTGATGCTACCCAGGGTTGTAGATATAGGAGGTACAGAATCAGCAGTCGCTACCGGGCCCTGCAGTCTGTGGGGGCCAAAAGCCCCTCTGCCACGTAAGGAGATACCAACATTGTAAGGGGCACAAGGTAGCTGGGGGGATCTTTTCACTTTTTGCACTGGGGCCCCAGAGCTTCAAGTTACACCCCTAAAGCTATGTACAATAATATATATATACACACACACACACACTTCAGTCCCGTTATTATGAACAGCAGCTAATATCCGGAGTAACCATCTTGCCCATAGACAGCAGTTAAGTGGTCTGGGAATGAATTAATAAGGTCCTGGTCGGTTGTCAAAGGTACGAGGAGCGAACTTCATCCAACAGCTGCTGTAGGGTCCATAGAGCCACCACTACCATTCAGCGGCTCCCATAGATGCTCAGTTGGGTTCAAGCTTGGGGAACCAGGGTGCCAGGGTATTACCGTCAACTAATGTTGGACATGTTGCATTGTCTTGCTGGAAGATTCTATCAGTCCCAGGGAAGACAATCAGTACGTATGGGTATATTTGATCTGTAACGATAGATTCATGTCCAAATCAGTTGAGAGTGCCTTCCACATGGATGAGTAATCCAGAGAATGGCACAAAAACACTCACCAGACCCTAACACTGCCACCACCAGGTTGTGTTCTACCAGCAATGGTTGCAGAATGATGGTTTTCAGTTGTTTCTCACCTGACATGCCAATGTCCAACCAGGTTTCATCAGAGAAGGCAATTTTTGCCAATTAGTGAAGGTCCAATTAAGATACTGTCGTGAAAATTTAAGCCTTTTCTGTCGATGCTTCTTCATTAGTAGAGGTGCAGTGACATCTGTCTGCTCTGGAGCCCCAAATCCAGTACAGATAACTGGACTGTTGTGTTAGACCCACGCCTGGTCATCCCCTGGTTCATTTTGGAGGTGAGCTGCTCCACTGTAATGTGTGGGTTCGTCCTCATGCACCTTCATAGCTCACGTTCACTTCTCACATCGATGGCACATGGTGTTCCGCAGTTTCCATATCTCTTATTCACAATGGCGTCATTTAAAAACTTACAATGCACTTTAATCACTTTAAACTACACAGTTTCAGAAATACTGCCACTCCTAGACTGAAAGCCTATAATCATTCCTTTTTTGCAACTCTAATAAATTGCCCCTTTTACTCATGACTGCTATGAGGGATATGTGTGCAGACAGACCGACACCTTATATACCCATCAAGCCAGCTCAGCACACATGGCTTCCTTCATGAGATAGGCGCTGCCAATTTCAAAGGTAGGAAGTGGTCATATTAATGTGACTGGACTGAAGCATATATGCTTTCAACCTCTCCAACTTGTACTCTACCCGATGCATCTAAGCAGCTTCTGGTTGGTTCTCTTCTTAAAGATGCAAAAATGTGACTTTTTGGAATGGTCTTGAGACTCTATCCTTTGAATTTTGAATGGTTTAAAAAAAAAAATTGAGGTTATAAAATTTTCATGTCTTTACATGAGGGAATAACTTCATAAACCAAGCGTAATTTGAAATGCAAAACAAAGCTTTCTTTTCAAATGTTTTGTCGGAAAAAGTTTCCTTTTTTAAATGTTTCGAAGAAAAACCCAAATAAATCAGAAATATTAAACAAATCTCATTTCCATTAGAAAGACTTTTTTATAACCGTATGTTTTTTTATAATCTGAGTTTTGTTTGTTTGATCCAGTAAAGAGAAACTTGCAAATCAAGCTACAAGAATGAAACGACCGTCCCCTTATTCCAAGTAGACTTGATTCAAGAGAGCACTTCAATAACAAAGGACTTCAAATGAGCACAATGAGTTTTAAGGAGGTTTCATGAGAGGGGGGGGTACATTTCATTTCATTCACACTCGTCAGGTACTTTGTGGAACCATTAATGATGTAACGTGGGTTTTGTTTTCTTACATGGTTCAATTTTAAAAGAAGACAGCAGCAAACCAACGTAATCTTAACACTTCTTAACATGTAGAGGCACAGCAATCTTGATGGTTACAGTTCTTAAAGGGGTTTTCTCGCTATAAAAAATAGCTTTCAAAATGTAGGGAACACTAAATGAAGGTGTTTTCCAAATATATTGCGTTGTTCATTTTTTTTTTTGTTAAAGGAGTTTTGCCACTTACTCTTACTTACTTACTTACCTCTTATCTACTCAGGAGAGAATATAAACAAAGCATGCTGAGTCATGAATGGCTGCAGGGGTGAGAGAGAGGGGGTGAGCAGAGAGTGAGGAAGAAGGGAGAGTCTGCAATGTTTACTCAAATAATTACATTACAACCAGTGGATTCTCAATACAGCAGACAACTTCATCCGTTGCACTTTCTCCCCAGCCCCTTGCAAGCTCCTTCATGTTCCCTGTCATCAGATAAGAAGTGCAAACACGTAAGTGAGGCCAGATCAGCTCCTGTCAGTGTCCTGGTCATGTCTAATATAAACTTTCAGGAAACTAAGGGGGACTGAGCAATGCTGTAGCTCTCACAGGCTTCACTTTTTGTAATCACATATATTTAGAAAAGTGATTAAATACCCATTTTGGAGTATCCCACGTCAACATTACATCATGGCAAAACCCCTTTAAGGAGCTACAAGTGATTTTATCACCTTCTGAGCTCTGTCTGGTTCCCCAAGTGACCGACCTGTGTACTTCTCCCTCCCTGCTGTTTTTTCTATCTGATAGCAGGGAGTGACATCATCATACAGGTTGGGGCCCACAGTGTGAAAGCTTGTGTGTTATCTGATCATTCAGACAAAAAACTAATTACTCTACTGTTTACATTAGCTCAGCAGCTTCTCTGGACCTCAGAGAAGGTAATTTAGCTAATCTAAACTGATAAACAGAGAAGTCTGAGTACAAGGAGCTCATATGCTAATTACAGACAGCTTGACCAGGAAGTGACAGAGCAAGCAGCATTATTTCATTCATGCATCCTATGAAACTTTGAGATGAGACAACCCTTTTAATTTAAGCACAAAACTCAGATGTCACATTCAAACTAGTGGACACTACGGCCAGAACATTTCATGCAGCACAATTCTTCTAGTGGTATAACAATACTCAACAGTATGTAATCAAGCTGAGGTCCCTGTTCTCCTCGCATGAGCCTCTTTCTTGACTGTATAAAAAAGTAACACCAAAAAGCGTTCCTCCAGCAACCAGAAGAAAAATACAAATCTTTGAAAAAGTGATCCCGTAAAAAATGTATTATTTATTTATCCAAAAGATAAAAAACAGGCATAAATCCAGACGAGCAAAGGTTAAAAATCAGCGCCCACAACGACGCATTTTGGAATCAAAGTCCTTATTCATGGCATAAGAGCAAACAACTGGAAAAGCTACTTAAATTCCCACCCACAAACACGTGACCCATTCACCTTACAGCAAACAGACTCCCCCAAAAAATACATATAAACAAACTGTGTCCATACAGAGTAAACAAAGCAAAAAGCAACTCAATCCTGCAACAAAAGATCCAATTATTAAAAAACATTTACCGCTTTTTTCAGTTTATGACAATATTAAACAAACGGTGGAAGAAACTATTAGATTTGTATCAAAAAGAGCTCCGTCTTTAGGTTCAATACTTTCCCCTAGTAGGTTTTTGTGTGTGGACGTGGTTAGAGGTATAACCTGGTGTTCTGTGGATTGTTTGGGCGTGGTTGGAGATGTGCTCTGGTGTTCCGTGGTTTGTTTGGTTGCGTCTGGATGCACGTCCTGGTGTTCTGTGATTAGTTTGGGTGTGGTTGGAGGCATGTCTTGGTTAGATAATGTTTGTTTGGGTGTGGTTGGAGAAGTGCCCTGGTGTTCTATGGTTTGTTTGGGTGTGTCCCTCCTTACAATCTCTGAAAGTTATGGGTTGCTCCTGGAGCTCCTATTCTCATGAAGGCAATGTTAGGGGTCGTTCACATGGCACAGTAAAAATACCGGCCGGTTTGCCGGCCGTTATTCGTCCTTTTTTGCGGCCGTCCCCACGGCCGCGGGGGGGCGGCTTTTTTTCCGCGATGAGCGGAGAACAGCCCTCCCCCTCCCATTGAGTTTCACATCCCTTTCCCTCCCGGGAAAACCCGGACGGAAGATTGTGCATGTTCAATGTTTTGTCGCCGGTCCGCCGGCGACAACACCGCCGAGCGGAAAACCCGTACAGTGGGGACTGCTGCACAGGTTTTCCATAGAGCACAATTGTGCTCATATTCGGCCGGTTTTTCAGGCGGTCTGAAAAACCGCAAACCGGCCGAAAAAAATGGCCGAAAACCCGTGCAGTGGGGACATGCCCTTAAAGTTTTTCTCCTTAAATCAGATCTGTTCCTTGTAAATACAGCAGGAAACCGGTATGGCCATCCTTAAAGCTTCATAAGGGAACGTCCACATAACGAGTAAAACTTTATGTTGGTCCAGATGACACGGTTTTCAACGAGTGCTTCACATGTTATCGCATGTTGTTTTAGAGTCACAATTTTACTGATACTTTACAGTCAAAAACAGATCCCATTCAAGATCGGACTGGCCCACAGGGGAATAGGGCAACCTCTCGCTGGGCCTCTGAGCATGGCAGACTTGGAGTTTATTTTAAACTGCATCTTAGGTAGACCTCTACAGGTAGATCCCAGAATCAACTCTACAGGTAGACCCCAGAATCAACTCTGCAGGTAGACCCCAGAATTAACTCTACAGGTAGACCCCAGAATCAACTCTGCAGGTAGACCCCAGAATTAACTCTACAGGTAGACCCCAGAATCAACTCTACAGGTAGACCGCAGAAACAACTCTACAGGTAGACCCCAGAATCAACTCTACAGGTAGACCGCAGAAACAACTCTACAGGTAGACCGCAGAAACAACTCTACTGGTAGACCGCAGAATCAACTCTAAAGGTGACTCCCCAGAATAAATTTCCACTGTTGGGCCCTAGACACCACAATCCAACACTGGTCCCATTCATCTCTCTGTGGTTTTGGATGTGGATTCACATTAAAAACCACATAAAAAAGTTTAGGGGTTTTGCATTTTACACGAGGCTTTTAGCCATTCCCATTGACATCAAAAGTAAATTTCAACACATTTTCCGACCAAAGAATGAACATGTTCTAAATTTTTTTAAAGCAAAAAACTGACCACCAAAAATACTATATATTTTGTATGAACTACAGGGCGTATTTTATATTGATATCATTGGGGATGGTTCACTTTTGGTTTTAGATAAATATTTCAAGTCGAATTTTGAATTGAATCACTTGTCATATGGAAGGTTATTTTTTACAAATATCATTCAATATAGATGCAATTGAAGCCTTGCAGACTTGGATGACAACTCAGTCCTTCCAAGGAACTTACCAAGAAGATTGGCGTATTGGAATTTTTAAAATTTTGACAAAACAGGACAGGTCATGGTGTTTCCTTTATTAGTTTATCTTTTTCATATTTTTGCAGGACAAGGGGCGACATGTATGATTTTTGGTGTCCAGGCGCCATTTTTTGCGCACATTAGTAGCATAGAATGCTTTCTGAACTATAAACCCTGTTCAAAACGGGTCTTTAGATTTAGCGCTTTCTAGCTACAAAGCGGACACTTTCTGGCTCAGGTAAAACCACTTTTAAAGTGCTCTACCCTGTTCCAAGCAGTAATGCGCCTGGATTTGCCGTACTGAAGCTATAAATGTGTAGCACTGTACAGTTGTAGTGTGACACTCCTCCAGCAAGCCCCCCGAAATCAGGGGCATTACAAAGTGCCACGGGCGCTCTGTAATGAGCCTGATATTGGATAATGGATAAAAATAGACCGAATGGGGCTGCACTAGTCTTTGGGCTGAAAAGACACCAGACTTCGGGTGCAGCCCCGTACATACATGTCGCCCAAAGTTTTTTAAAGGGGGCTGATATTTCCAAAAATAATCTCCAGAGTTGAAATACCTCTCCATTTACACAATGCACTTACAATCTTCAAACACTACTGTTATATGGCTGTGGTATTTATTACAGCGTTGTATACCTGGAGTCTAACCTCTCCCAGACATGCGGGTGTTTTATGTACCTCACAGTCTCTAGTCTTGAGCCGTGGCACAGTCCATATTGATATGATTCTTAAACAAACAGGAGGACGCAGTAACTCATTCTGTGACCTTTCAATATTTCGGCCGCGTGTTGTCACAGTCGCTAACCACTTTCTTCCCCAAGGTGATGGATTATTTAATTAACGCCTGACCTTTCCAGTTGTACTTGTTGACCATGTACATTTCGCTCTGTGCCTTCAATATCATTTAGTCACTTATGTTGTATTTTGCAGGATTACTGGCGCAAAAATGTAACAATAAGAAAGCAGACACCAAATGGACCCCACTGCTAAATTATTTAGATAACAGCTGCAATCAGACCTTCGAAGTTTCCGTAACTGGTTGTCGGTAGCATCACTGTGGTTCTCATCCTGAAGGGTTATTTCAGGTCTGAAAGGGGTTGTCTCACTACATAGATCATAAGTTAAAATGAGGGGACCAAAAATTTAAGCATATCCGTCCTTGGTTACAATAAGCAAAGTGCTATGGTTTAAGAGAACGGGCTGCTTTATTTGTGCTTAGCAGCAGAGTTTATACCCAAGTCAGGTTACGCCCAGCCAATGGATTACTGGCTGCCGGTTGTGGAGAGAGAGAGAAAGAGAGAGAGAGCTCTGTGATATATAGGGTTATATGATAGAGGAAAGAAGCTGAGCTCTCTGATATATAGGGTTATATGATAGAGGATAGAAGCTGAGCTTCTGATATATAGGGTTATATGATTGAGGAGGGGAAGTGAGCTTGTGATATTAGGGTTATAGGATAGGGGAGAGAAGCTGAGGCTCTGTGATATTAGGGTTATATTGATAGAGGAGAGAAGCTGAGCTCTGTGATATATAGGGTTATATGATAGGGGAGAGAAGCTGAGCTCTGTGATTATATAGGGTTATATGATAGAGGGGAGAGAAGTGAGCTCTGTGATATATAGGGTTATATGATAGGGGGGGGAGAGAAGCTGGCCTCTGTGATATATAGGGTTATATGATGAGGGAGAGAAGCTGAGTTTGTGATATATAGGGTTATATGATAGAGGAAAGAAGCTGAGCTCTGTGATATATAGGGTTATGTGATAGAGGAGAGGAGCTGAGCTTTTTGATTTATAGGTTTATATGATGGAGGATAGGAACTGAGCCTTGTGATATTTTAGGGTTATATGAAGGAGAGGAAAGCTGAGCTCTGTGATATATAGGGTTATATGAAGAAGGAGAGAGCTGAGCTTTTGTGATGTATTAGGGTTATATGATAGAGGAGAGAAGTGAGCTCTGTGATATATAGGGCTATATGATAGAGAAGCTGAGCTCTGTGTATATAGGGTTATATGATAGAGGGAGAGAAGCTGAGCTCTTGTGATATATTAGGGTTTATTATGAAAGAGGAGAGGAGCTGAGCTCTTTGATATATAGGGTTATATGATAGAGGAGAGGAGCTGAGCTCTGTTATATATAGGGTTATATGATAGAGGAGCTGAGCTGAGTTCTGTGATATATAGGGTTATATGATAGAGGGAAAGAAGCTGAGCTCTGTGATATATAGGGTTATGTGATAGAGGAGAGGAGCTGAGCTCTGTGATATATAGGGTTATATGAAAAGAGGATGGAAACTGATGCTCTGTGATATATAGGGTTATTGATAGAGGAGGAAAAGCTGAGCTCTGTGATATATAGGGTTAATATGAAGGAGGAGAGGAGCTGAGCTCTTTGTATATAGGGTTATATGATAGAGGAGAGGAGCTGAGCTCTGTGATAATAGGGTTATATGTTTAGGGATAGGAACTGGCTCTGTGATATATAGGGTTTATGATAGGGGAAAGAGAAAGTTTGAGCTTGTGTTTATATAGGGTTATATGATAGAGGAGAGAAGCTGAGCTCTGTGATATATAGGATTATATGATAGAGGAGAAGAGCTGAGCTCTGTGATATATAGGGTTATATGATAGAGGAGAGGAGCTGAGCTCTGTGATATATAGGATTATATGATAGAGAAACTGAGCTCTGTGATATATACATGGTTTTAAGATTTAATGTTGAATTTTGGCGTAAAAAGCAAATAAAATCTTAAAAGTGAAGCTGAAAGTACTGCTTACCTCACCCACATACAGTGACTGACACTCTGCTCTGTACACACACTGATACAGGGAAAGCTCTCAATCACTGTATGAGGGCGAGGTAAGAAGGACTCTCACTGTCCTATTAGGAGTCCTACCACTCTACAGAAGTTGTTGCTAATCATTGAGATAACTTTCAGCCTTGTGATATCATGGTGCGTAATCTATCAAGTTTATCTTTGCCTCATCTGTACCTAACAGGACACACAGAAGATGTTCCAAGTTTCTGACCCTTTTTAAAGAAATATTCTTAATGGAATTGTAGTTTTCATTGCTTCTCCTATATCCATCAGCCATCTTTGGATGAAGCTAGCCCAGCGATGGACTGATCAAGGCTGCTTCTTCTCCAACCTCTTGGCTCTTATTGCCTTTGGAAGCTCCATATGGCCGCTCTACCCCTCCAGCATTTTTTGCAGGGCAAAGATAGAATGACACGACATCCTTTCAAAGGAATTGACAGCCAAGTAATAACAGGTAATGTTGGGTCCTGCAGAGCAGAAGCTGCTTCATGCTGGGGCTATTTGCCCTAGTCCACATAGGGGTTATAGTAGGGGGTCTTGTCTATGATGTCTGTAGATGGAACGGGACAATCGCTTTAATATATGACTTAAAGAGTACCTATAACCTCCACACAAACACAAAAATTGATAGAAGATGAAATTATAAGACTTTTCTCAAATACATGTCATTAGCAATCCAGAGGGTTTCCCTCAGTTTTACAGGGAAACAGGTTTTACTTTCACTTTGTAAACTCAGGAGATCCTTAGCAATCTGTTGGGAGATACCAACTGTGCAGGGGGAGCTGAGGGCATAGCTGCTTGTATAGGGTCATCTGAGTTTCACTACATACAGTACAGCAGGCACAGCACACTAAGGCTATGTCTACACTGCAGTGGACAAAAAAATGACCTGAAAGCCAAACTGAGTTTTCTGTCCACTGCCTGTCAAAAGCAGCTGAAAACGGCAGTGTTGTTGCAATTTGCGTTTTTCTGGCGCGGTTTTTACCTGGTTTTTCGCTTGTCTTCAACTCTGGTTTTCAATGTATGTATAATTAAGCCCCTTGGATGCAACTCCACCTACAAACGGGATGGAAAGGCACATTATTGCATTTATATGGAATCTTGTAGTTCATTTTAAGGATTTTGGCATAGTAAAATTACCTCGCTTTTGTAGCCCAAAAAAACCCTTTTTTTTTTATGGGATTTTTTGGCACTTAAAATCCTTATTTTTTTTCAAATTTTGGCAACTAATAAAGTTATGTCGTTTTTTTCCCCAAAAAAATTGTTTTCTTATGGATTTCGGCCCTACAATTTCTTTTTTTTACTGATTTTGGCGTAATAGAGTTCTCGGCTTTGGTCCCTAAAAATAACGTTTTTTTTTACGGATTTTGGTGCTAAAGTCCATGTTTTTATGGATTTTGACACTACTGTTATCTCACTTTTGCTGCTAAAAATCCGTCTTTTCATGGATTTTGCCGCTAATAAATTTCTCTCCTAATCTGTAAGAAAAAGGAGTTTTAGCGACAAAAGTGAGATAACTTTAATAGTGCCAAAATCCGTAAAAAAAAAGTGTTTTCAGTGTTAAAATCCATAAAAAAAAAGTATTTTAATGCAAAAAATTATTTTTTAGCAACAAAAGCGAGAACTTTAATACGCCAAAATCCCCAAAAAAATTTTTTTTTATCAACAAAAGGGAGTAACTTAATAGCGCCAAAATCTTTAAAAAAAAAAAACATTTTTGCGCCCAAAATGCGTAAAAAAAAGTATTTTTTTGCATCACAAGCGAGATAACTTTATTAGCAACAAAAATCTTTTCCCAAAAAAAGGATTATAGCGCCAAAATCCCTTTAAAAAAAACTTATATTTAGCGTCATTAGAGCAAAATCTTGAATTGCGCATAAAAACATGATTACAAACGGTTTCGAACGAGGACATATCAAACACTTGGAATGCCAGAATTGAAAAAAAGTATAAACTGTAAAAAACCCCCTATAGGAA
>JAODAL010058805.1:0-21878 GCA_025379985.1 Phyllomedusa bahiana | reverse complement strand
AATAGCTGTATTGCACTTTGGTGCGGCCCCCATTTTTTTCAAATAGCCACGTTGTACGCCAATTTTGATAGAAAAATTTTCTAGTAACTGTTCTCATTTGTCATTGCTGCAAAAAACGCAATTTCTCATCTGTGTAACTTTTGAATAGTTTTATTGTGCTCGGTGAATCTCAGTTTGGCGCAGATAGCGCACTTGTATGATAGTTTGTTGAAAACTATCAATTCCTAGTCCTACTGGACAGTTGTAAATCCCTGGGACTGAAGGAAGAAAACTCTTGATTTGGTCTTACGGTTCTTCCACCAGACCGCATTTCACAGGTATTCGATAGAAACAATTCTGTTTCTAATCCTAGTTGGCTGTTGGAAATTAGGGGGATTTAAGAATAGCTGTGATTTGCCATCTTTCAATAAGAGACTGTCAAAAACTCTTCCATACCTTTTTAAATTTTTATCTTTCTGAACATGGAGCGAAATGCAGGTGATAAGCGAGCAAAGAGGGGTGTAGGACATGGAGGTAGAGGTACGAGGGGAAGGTGCTCCTTCCAGTGCTGGGCGACAACACGCAAGCCACGGATTCGCGGTTGCAGGGCCATCAGGCTTGTCATCGTGGGGGGCCCTGTGAATCCAGTAACGAACAGCGTCGCCCAAACTATTCTTCATGGGTTTTTAAAGCAAACCGCATGTTTTGGTCCAGCAGGCATAGTCAATGTCCAGTTAAAAATAAAAAAGGTGGTTCAAAGATCCTTTTTCTGGCACTTTTTAATCTGTGGGTCCCCTGCAGGTTTGAGGGTCATGCAGCGGTACAGGACAGCATATCAAGTCCAGTTCAACTAAAATGGTGTTTCAAAGACTCCTTTTTCCGGCACTTTTTTAATCTGGGGGTCATGCAGGGTTTTTGGTCATGCTGTGGCCCGGGCAGGTATAGTCAATGTCCAGTTCAACTAAAATGGTGGATTCAAAGACTCCTTTTTCCGGCAGTTTTTAATCTGTGGGTCATGCCCGGTTTGAGGGTCATTTCTCGGTACAGACAGGTATAGTCAATGTCCAGTTCAACTGACATGGTGGTTCAAAAACTCCTTTTTCCAGCACTTTGGTAATCGTGGGTCATGCAGGTTTGAGGGTCATGCTGCGGTAACAGGGCAGGTATAGTCAATGTCCAGTTCACTAAAATGGTGGTTCAAAGATCCTTTTTTTCGTTTACTTTTTTAATCTGTGGGTCAGACAGGTTTAAGGGTCATGCTGCGGTCCAGGACAGGGATAGTAAATGTCCAATTCAAGTAAAATGATGGTTCAAATAATACTGCCTTCTTGCACTTTTTAATTTGTGGGTCATGCAGGTTTAAGGTTCATGCTGTGGTACAAGACAGGGGTAGGGAATAGTCTGTCAGTTTTTTTCTGTGACTCTCGTTGCCTTATTGTCTTGCCTTAGATGTAGCACGTATCCAGTTTACTGTTGTGGATGTTAATTCCAGCTTCTCCACCTCTGTTTGGGTGTAAGAATGAAGGTGTTGTTCCTCTCCCATAGACTTTAATGGTCATCGGCGATAATCTGTTATAGACTATCAGATATCGTCATGATAAATGCTGATACCAACTATCGAATCACTGGTGTCAAATTATTGTTTCTTGAAATCTATTGTAGTTAAGTTGTTTCATGATCTAATATACTGTTGTTTTTTGTCTAAGTTCCATTAGGTCTAGTTCTAAAGTTTTTAGTCCTTTAGGCCATCAGTTTGGTGTTTGTCTAGTTGTACTCTGCCCAGGAATTCTTTGGGTTATAGAGCCACTTTCTTTATTAGTGGCAGTTATAGCTTAAGGACATTTTTGAAGGGATACTGTGAGTTTTTTCAGCTCTGGGATCCTGGCACACGTTTTATCTTCAGGCATAGAGACAGAGACAGAACTTTGGGTGCAAATACTGGTCCTCTGTATTTTTATTAAATGGTAACTCAGGTATGAAAAACAAGTGCAAGGCATGCACAACATAAACAAATCAAAACCTGCTCGTCTGAGCTCTAATAGAATAGAACTCACTATCACTTTGTAAGCACCTCAGCAGAGGGGTGACAGACGCTGGTTCCACAGCATGTCTCCTTCCTAGATTCAAAGGTAGTCTGGGGTTGTAGCCACCCTAGTCAGCTTACCTGCTGACTTATAAAGGCCAGGGATATCCTGGCATGGAACATGGGGAGTAAGCACCCACCGTACTCTATGCTTACTCCCAATGAAAGGCCGACACAGAAATGGCTGGAAGCCATACTAACAAACTAAATGTATGTCAACAGCCTATACTGTTGACACCTATTTAATTTTGGCCTTTCATTCCACCAAGGCTCCTTACCTTGGTAGTATGTGTCTGGACTCCTACAGGTGCATGGCAGGATCCTGGCTGGGATATATACGCCATTATATACCCTGCCTGCTGCTGCACCTTACAATACCTTGACTGTCAGTTTTAGGGATAGAAGTTCTTGTGTCAGGAATAGCCGAAGGGCAAAGTTTAAGGGAAGATTTAGGGACAGTAAATGTTAGTTTTCACTATTTCTGGACTGAATCCTGAAATCTCCACCAAATGTGTACATGTCACAATCGGTCCACTGTCCACTTGCTGAATCATCTAGCAGTGAGTTTTTTTTTCTTTTGATTGATACATGATACAAGTATTGTTACTTCTCATGAATGCTGGTGTTCTTCCCAGTTTGGCTTGTTTGTTGTTTGGAGTCCACTAGAGACATTTCATTAGGAGTATTGCAGCAGTTTTTAGGCGCATTTAATCAGTGTAAAGTGCACCTGAAAGTACGATCCTTTCAAAAATCTGGTAAACTTGCATAGTAAACTTAATGTGCCTAAAAAGCCACATTCCGCCGGAAAAGGCTCATCCCACCGAGAAAGGTGCATTGCGTAATTGCAGTGCATAGCGTATAATTACTACTATATTTAATGCGCCTTACTACTTATTACAGTTCATTTTATCGAGAATATGGCGTCAAAATTGTTTTTGCCACAAAACACACCAAAACTATAGCCAATTCGTATTGTGACATGTCGCTAAATTGCTTCCTGGAAAAATTTTACGTTTTTTCTTTTTTACAAAAAATGCTGAAGATTAGGTACTTCAACATTTGTTAGGTAATTTATGCCAAGTATGTGTGGACAAAAGCTGGGCATATGGCTGGACTTAAAAGGGAAGGAACAATATATGGCTTTTGGAGTGCCGATTCTGCTGAATTGGATTTAGGGAGCCATGTCATATTTGTAAAGCCTCCACGATGCCAGATCAATGAAAAACCACAGAAATAACCCCATTTTGGAATTGACACCCTTTAAAGATTGCATATGCTGTAAGAGTGTAGAAAGCATTTTGACCAAACATGTTTTTTTATAGAAATAAAGGACGCAAGAATGTTGCAGAAAGAAAATTACTGATTTTTTGTTTAATTTTGTTTTCACGGTGTTCACCTTTTGAACTTTATCCTGCAGCTGTAGATTTTTTCGGTACCATTTTGGAGCACATATGAGATTTAGATAATTTTCGGCATTCACCACATAGTATCAATTAAGCCTGTTAAGTTTTAGGCCTGGTTCAAATATGCGTCAGAGGTTCCAACCTGCCTCAGTGATGGACACCACGGCTTGTGAAGTAGACCCCATGGCTTCCGTTTTCACCTCTGCGCCGGAGGATCCAAATGTAACCTCAGACGCAGATGTGACTCTAGTCTAAACTTTACTCTGTGAGGTATTAGCAATTATAGTGACTTATAGTTTTTTACCTTTTAATTATTTTAGACAAACACTTTTTTTTAACAGATAAATACATTTTTGTGTTGCCAAATTCTGAGAGCTGCACCTTTTTTATTTTTCTGGTGATGGAGTTGTTTGAGAGCTTTTACTTTGCAGGTCAACAAAAAGTTTTCATTGTTACTGCTTCAGGCTACATGTGAGTTGTGCTAGCGCTAGAAGGTGGAGACCAGCTGCTATGATGTCTTTCATACACTGCACAAACACATATTAGGTGCTTTGCTCACTTACATCTCTATTAGAAGCAGCAGCGGGATTCAGGACACTATAGAACAGTATTAAGCACTATAAACTGTGAATCTAGCACTGTAGTACAACACAACACGAGCTTTCAGAAAAACCAGTGTCTCTTTCTCCCTTTGCCTCATTCTTCAGTTCCCAACTCATCCCCACTGACCTCAATGAGCAGCTGTATCTTGATTTGTCAGTGAGACAATCATCTTGAGATGGATTTTGGCAGTTTGCAAAAGGATTGATGAGTTTAGAATAAAACACTGTGCTATCTGACCCGGAGCTTGGGATTCTGGTTAGTCGAAAACAACTTCAGTGTGCAAATAATTTTGGCTTAATTACTGATGAAAGGATATTTTAGTGACAGTGTTATGATTATGAATGATAGAAAGATGCCATCATAGTAAACTCAATCTAGATTTCTAGTAAGAAATAGGTAAAAGGTATACATAAAAAACAATAGTAAACTAACCCCGAAGAGGCTAAAACACGATTTAAAGGAGTTGTCCACTTTATTACATCTTTACTTATTATGTATATGATAGGAAATCATACAATTTTCTAATATACAAAATAAAAAAAAAATCTCCTGTGTCTCCTTTTAAACCAGTGCAATAGGCCCCTACTTGGTGCAGCCCACATTTCTGTCCATAGTAATGGCTCCCATGGATTACATGTATGTCATGTGACCCCTGGTATCCAGGTAACAGTAGGTTAGTGAGGAGAAGGACAATCTCCAGCAGTGTCTTTTCATGTTTGTCCATACCTTTATTAACTACATGTCATCTCCTACTGATACCGCAGTTATACAAGTAATCACACACAGTAGAGATATTGCTGGAATAACCATATTAATAATAATTATGCCACCATTATTCCTATTCAGTTACCCCACGGATGTCATGTAACCCTACTGCTAACTGACTGCCAGGAGATCACATGAACGATGTCATGTTTAGTCCATACAGATACTCCATAGGAGCCATTACTATGGAGTAATGGTGTAAAAGAGGTATGGGAGCAGAATTTTTAATACATGTATATTAGAAAACTGTATAATTTCCTAAGATCTCCATAATAAATAAAACAGTATAAAGTGGACAACGCCTTTAAGCTATGGCACAATCATAAAATAGTAGACAAGTTCATCAGAGAGTGACTTACCTGTAAATTCCATGTTTGTTGCACGTACTCTCTAATAAGATTTTCTTTGAGGTCTTCAAAGGGTCCGATTTTCGGTTGAACGCCAGATGGACGACTACAGGGTTTCTTCAATAAACAGACAAGTCCACTACTTTCATGAGTGTGGTAATTACAGACCTCAGCTGGAGAGCCATGTGGGGTTCCACCGGTTATCGCATATGTTCCACTCAGCTCTCTTTCAATAGTATAGTGGTAATATTTTCGGCCATGAGAAACTGATAGGACATAACCACCAAGGTAACTTCTGCTCTGCCGCAACAAATACAGGCCATCACTCAAACCTCCTTGCTTAAGATAGTTCTCAGCTTCTTCACGTGTTATGTTGCCAAAAAAATATGGCAACTGGTTTGTGCCGTCTGCCATGATTCCTTAAAATATTCCTTGAGACTTGATATACACAATAATAGTTGTAGTCTGGGACCTATAAAATCAAAAGTAGGCATTTTAATTGCAACTTTTATTTGGATTTTTTAAAATATTTTTCAAACCAACAGCAGAGATCAACTGTAATGTGTGGTTAGCTCCTTAAACTGCTGCATACTCTGCTCATTGATATCATGACCTACATGAACTTTAAAAAATAGATAAACTGTCAGGATGGGGTTAAAATGAAAGAACTACTATCAATATCTAATATACTGTAATATATGTATATCACTGATGCACAGCATTTTCTGGTCCAAGGGCCACATTGTTATATTATGCCTCTCTCAGGAGCTGCAGTAAATCATAGAGCGGTTTTCCTCATTTGAGACCTTTATGACAATTCAATTGTAAATGCCCAAAATGGCTGAGAGGTCTTGGTTCTACTTCATAGACTCACAGAGATCAGAATGGGGGATCCCCTGCTCAGTACTCCAGAAAGAGGGTATGACGAATTTATTTTCATTGTAAATGTTGGGACTACAGAAATGTTTCACACAATAACACACACACATATAGCCACCTCTCCTACTCATCTCCTCCTCTCTGGAGTCTCGAAACCAACAGACACTTTCACATATATTGGTATACAATGTGGATCTGCCATGATGGTATTACGCGTGCTCCTGCGACCCACACCTTGGGTCTCTGACACACCTGTACCCCGGCTGCCCCTGCACTGAGTTCTGCGGGTGAGACTGCAACCTGCATGTCAAGTAACGGGCACACTCGCAGCCCAGGCCCCATTATGTCTTACTCATCTCTCCTCGCTCCTCGTCACGTTCCCTCCATTTTCGTACACCCCAGCCTCCAATAAAATTTAAAGGGCCAGTGATTTTATGTTACCAGGCTCTGACCATATTTAATCCTGCTCCTTCTTTCTGTCCTTGCCAGATTCATAGTGTATGAAAAGCATTCCTTCTGCTCCTTCCGTGTACCAATTCCTCCTGTTTACTTCCCGCGAGCACGAATGTTGCCGCCTATCTAACAAATTTGTACTATGCATACCTCGAAAGTCACATAAGGGGTAGCGACCTGGGGGTCGACTGCCGCAGCAAGTCTATACTGGCTTGCAGTGGGATCTGGTGAAAACCAGCGGCCCCTTAGACTCTGCTCTCTGGTATGGCTCATACCATCGCCAGTGGTGAACTAGTATATCCACTACCTCCGGTCTTTACAGATCGTGTCAGAAATAAATGTTCCTTTGAGGAAGAAATTCAAAGATAATGCAAAAACTGTTTTTATTGGATTACTCACTTGGAAAGTTTTAAATACAAATATCCATGGCCCGGGTCATACAATGCCCACCATAACAGTGCCAGCCATGTATTTCCCGACATAACTGTGCTAGCCATACAATGCCCACCATAATAATAAGGCCGTGTTCACACGGCTTATTTCCGACGGATTTGTGCGCCGTATTGAGCGCACAAATCCGCCTGAAAAAGGGGGGGCGGGACGGGGCGGGGGCCGGAGCGCGGGGGGGGGCCCCCTCCCGGCCCCATAGACAATGAAATGTTTACGGCGCGTCCGCGCCGTAAATAATGTATGATTTTTTCCCCCCCCGGGGCCCGGATTTGCCAAAAGGGGGGAGGAGCGACGGATTTCCAGTTCTCTATGAGAGCGTGGATTACCGAAATGATCCGAGGATTGGCGCCGTATTGAAGCGAAAAACCACGGGAAACAGCGCCAACCCGTGGAAAATAAGCCGGTAAAGGGGGCCTAAAAGTCATACAGAGTTCACCATAACAGTGCCTGCTGAAGGCAGCTGTAGAAAGATGAATATTACTTTCTGAAGTATAAGGGGGAGAAAAGCTTTTTTTTCATGTAAAGTACGTGACTAGAACTCACCTAAAATATTAAATATTCAGTCAATTCTATTTACAAAGCTAGTGCACAATTTTGCTTTTGTGAATTTGTAGGACTGAAGGGCTTTTTTCAAATTTAAGTTCCTGAAAAATACTGGCTCATTAGCACAAGTCCAATTACAATTGATCAATTGCAGTAAAAATAGATTGGAATTTTGTGAGTTCTATTTGCGAGAACTGTATGGTTGTTTACTGATTTTTATATTTCAGTTCCTCTTTTGATTGCAATGAAGCTGCTTGTGATAGCTGTTTCCTCCTGTCCCCACTGTTTTCTAGACCAAGCTTCCTTTCCCTCCCCAATGTAACTATGCTCTCGTTGTCCTGACCCTCAATCTTTCATTTCCCCAAGATTTTCTCTACAAAATGAATTCACAACAACCGCTAACCAAACACAAAACTCTTTCACCATCCAAACTTTCAAAAGCAATCTCAAAACCCACCTCTTCTAAAATACTTACAGCCTTCAATTACCCTTCTACCACTAGACGACTATATGAGTGGCTTCTACCCTCATCTCCCCATCTCTTTTTCTGTACCGATCTCTCACTCAGTAAATCCATGTTTATTTTGTCTTGTTACTGTATGTTGATAAGTCCTTTTGTATTTCATATGTAAAGGGCTCTGGAGAAAAGGCTGCCTTAAGATAAATGATAATAATGTCTGCATTGCATCTATAAGCAGAATTTGGTCAGTACATCCATTTAGAAAAATGAGTATATAGGTGCACACTGGTGTGGCAGCAAAGAGCAACACAAACACTATACAATATCAGCAGCACTCTACAAGCACTAAAAAGAGTCAGAGGGAACAGGAATTTTTCGGAAAAGCATTTCAGCTATCTTGGAGTACATCAAAATGTTAGGGTTCTTAGTGCACATTTTTGATCTGAAAAAACTGTAAGAACACATATGCCACGGCAAGGCGACCCAATATAGATGGGAAGCTACTCTATAATGATACCTATGTTCAGACCTCAACATTTCAGGAAGAGAAAAATTTAAAACTATAACCTGCGTTAAAAAACCGTGCGGTGGGGGGTGAAAAAACCAAGATGGGGACTAATTGGCCACTCCCCCATGCAAACAATCCAAAAGCAGAATTTGGTCAGCACATCAATTTAGAAAAATTAGTATATAAGTGCACACTGGTGCGGCAGCAAAAAGCAACGCAAACACAATCCAATATCAGCAGCACTCTAGAAGATACCAAGAGAGGTAACATTATAGAGTAAGTAAACATCTATAATAGGGTTGCCTTGCCGTGGAGATGGGCTTTTACGGTTTTGATCAAAAATGTACACTAAGAACCTCAACATTTTCAGAAATTCCAAGGTAGCAGAAATACTTTTCTAAAAATTCCTAGTTCCCTTTGACTGTTTTTTTAGTGCTTGTAGATCCTGCAAATTTGTTTGTGTTTGCTTTGGGGAAGCTTGACATTAAAGGGGTTTTTATCTAAGATATTCAGCATAACATATCTTAACCCTTTAACATACTTTTAAAAAGTATGTGGCAGGTGCCGGCACCCACAGCTAGTGGCCAGGATCAGAGACAGCGCATATCTCAGCCATTTAACCATTTAGATCCTGCAGAAAATGCAAATGTGGCATCTAAATGATTAGAAAAAAAGTGCCAATGTGACGCTAGGGGGCCGGGGAAACATTCAGGGAGTCAGGCAGGCATTTTAAATTTTTACTCAAACCCCCTGATTAAACCCCCTGCAGAGGGTTTTTCCCTTTGAGCCTGAATAATTTTATTGCCCATTACAAAAAGGGACCATTGGCCCGTTAATTTTGAAAAAAATTTTTACAAATTAGCAAAAACCACCTTTTTATATAGGGTTTCCTTGCTGATGATACAAGTGTCGATCCACTGTTTATAGGGAAGCAGTTTATCCTCATATTGCACATCTACTGAGGCATATGTTAAGATAGTTATATTAGGCTGTTAGGCACATTTAAAGAGGTTATGAGTCAGGTTTTTAAAGTAGTGAATGTAGAGGTGCAATTAGAGAGTATAAGAATAAAAGTTAAGTTTTTTGGTTTTTGAAGATAGAGAATTTAAAAGAGTTTAAGTTTGCCTATGGCAAAATAATTAACAGTATAGGAAGTGAGCTGTTGCCCCTGAAATGAAAGTGCTCATGCCTGTCATTAAGGTATTCCTTCTATAGGCAGGGTTTTATAGGAGATGAATTAAATGCCTATATACTACAGTACACTAATACTGCAGTATATAGAACAGGCGATCAAGTGATCGCATGTTCAAGTCCCACAGGGGCACTTATTGTTACTGTATAAAAAAAAAAAAGAAAAAAGATGAGACAATGCAAAATATGGAACATTCAAAACCCTCTTTTTCCATTTACAATAATAAACATATTAGGCATTGCCATGTCTATAAAAGTCAGATCTAACACAATGTTTTGTTATTTATACCGCACAGTGAACGTTGTAGAAAAAAGTTTTTAAAAGTCGCATACACTCCAAATTGGTACCAATAAAAACTAGATCTTGCACTGCAAAAAGCAAACTATTACACAGCTATAGCAGTGGAAAAGCTTATGATTTGCTTTCCCTTAGTCCTTTCAGCAGCACAATATGGGGATAATGTCCACCTTGTGGACTAGAATGAATGGAATGTTTAATGAGGAGAAGTACTGTATACTATACAATAGGCCCAAAACACCACCCTCTTGTGTAATTTTATTGTATTTCAGAATGTCTAAAATTATTTTTGGTGGGGAGGAACATTTTGTTTTCCCGAAAGGGTTTTTATTCTAAATCTTTAGCTTCCCTTGCGTCCTTCCCAGCAGCACAATATGGGGATGAAAAGCAGAACCTAGGGAGGAATGACTCGCACAGAACTCAAAATCGATCTCCCAGGGACGTGTCATCTAAGGACATTTGAGATATTTTCTAGTGCAGAAATATTATGTAGAGTTGACCAAGAGGCTGCAGAGCAAATCTGGTCTATAAAAACTAAGGCTCTTTCAGCTGTGGAAGTTGAAAGAGCCCAGGTACTATGGGCTTACAGGAAGGTAGGAACATCCAGAGCTTCAGATCTGTAAGCAAAGGCATCATATCCTTGATCAAGTGAAAAATGTTGGACTTGATGGCTTCTAGTCCCTTCTTTGCACCAGCGAAGGAAATTAGCAAGTTCTCATCTTTTCTGAAAGGGGCAGTCCTTTCTAGATAAAATATTAAAATTCACAGTCGAGTGGTTTAAAAAAACCTAATGTGGTGTTCAAGATTCCTCAAAATACGGGAAGCTATTGCTCCAGTTGATGTTGATGTTAGACAGCGAAGGGACCTTAGGCTTGAAGATTGGGAGAAAATGAAGTATTACTTTGAGGCAAGAAATATAGGAATCGAATGATCCTGGAGCCTTCAGCTCATAAACGTATTTTGCAGAGGTTATGGCCAAGAGGAAGACTGTCTTCGAAGATAAGTTTTAGAAGAAAGATTCCTCCCAGGGCTTAAATGGTACTCCACAGATCCCCTGCGACCGGGTGATGATCTTCGGTTCAGGCCCGAAACGTTTTTGAATAACTAAGTCCATTAAGGGGTGGACTCCAAAGTGCACTCCAAAAATGCAGACAAGGCAGCTTCCCAGTCTGACATCCACCTGTCTAACTGCCAAAGGACAGAAAAAACTAAAGGGGTGGAGTTTGGGGGATTTTATATTGTTTTCTCCTCCTCATAAAAATTCCACATGTCCTATCTTTTAGCAAGGCAGAGATTTTCCTGCATTGTGCTTATTTTTTTAAACGTAGTAAAACAAAAAGAGAACTATAGAAATTTGATATCGCCATAATTGTACTGTCCCTGAATACAGATGTTATATAATTTATACCAAACAATGAACCTTATAAAAGCAAAACCCCTACAAAAAGGTGCAGTTGAATTTTCTTTCCCGTTCCACCCCACAAAGAATTTCTTTGGGCTTTCCCAGTACATTATATGATACTTTCAATATTACCATAGAAAAGTACACTTTTTCCCGCAAAAAAAAATAAATGGCATATGTCCATGTAGGCAGAAAAATAACAAAATTGTGGCTTATATGAGGTATGAAGAAAAACCGAAAAACAAAAATCTGAAAATAGCTGCGTTCTCAAGAAATGACTTATATTCACTATAAGAGACAAGGACACTAAGGGCCTCATGTATGAAAACTGTCTAGGTGTAAGGCGAAGTTCACACTACTTATTGCCGACGTAATTGCGGGGACGGATTTCGCCCACAATTATGCCGGCTGCCGTGCAGCGGGGGCGGGGTGGGAGGGGGGCGGCTGCTCGCCGGCCCCATAGACATCCGTTTTCCACAGGGCGTATCCCGCCAGGATAATGTGCATGTCACTTTATTCCCGCTCGGTGTATTTGCTGAGCGGGGAGTGGAGACGGAATCAATAGTTCTCTATGAGAACTGTGGATTACCGTAATGCCTGGGACTGATTTCAGCCGTATTGGAGCGCAATACGTCCCCAAATCAGACGTGTGAACGAGGCCGAAGACTTTATTTGTTGCCCCTAGCAACCAATCAGAGCTCCCCTTTCATTTCATATAGTGCTCTGGAAAAAATCGAAGGGGAGCTCTGATTGGATGCTATGGACAACAAAGGAAGTCTTAGACCTAGACAGATTTCATACATGTCCCCCTTATTATATTGCAGTATGAAGAATATTTCCATCTAGATGTCTTGTTTCCAATATAAATAGTATTGCACAAATCACTGGGAATAAGTTTAAGATTCAGATTTTGAATGTATTTTAGCTTACCATTCAAACAACTCTACTTTAGCAATCCATAACCTGTCTTTTGTTGCAAACAGGTCTCCAAAATCAGGCCATACCTGATACGTTTGTTTTAGTAACTCCCTGGAAATAGCATCTTCTCTATGTATCTCTATGTTTCCCTGATCTTCGGAGTTTGTCCCTGCACAGTCTGACATTATCCAATCTATGCTAACAGAGTCAGTATGTGCAGGAACAAACCTGTTTGAAAACGGGAAAGGTAATACCCATCAATAACAGAGTAACAGCCCAACACAGAGTCAAAAGAGAAGACTCCATAATTGCTTTATCACAAGGAACACAAGAATTTACCAAAACAGACATGTCAGGAAATGTCACAGGTCCTCTTCAAATTACACTTCCTACCCTCAAAGAAATGTCACATCCTAAAAAATATCTCATGGCACCTTTTGCAAAGTATCATTTACCTGTACCTAAGGCTCCTATGACATCATTCTAAAAAAGACAGTCTATTCACAGCCAAATAAAATAATGTGTGTGAAAAGGATTGTGGGGATCCATTACAAAACAAAAATTGGACACTTCCTGTGACTGGTCCTAACTAGTGTTGAGCGATTTTTATCGACAAAGTTGAAAGGGAAGGGTTTGTTATGGTATCGAAATTTTCAGATCATGCGATTTTAAGGTTTAAAAATTTTGCTCATCTATTAAAACGCGCCCTTTTCGGCGCTTCCCGTCATTTTTTCGGCCCGCAAATCAGATTTACAGAATAAGCAGGGTGAGTTTTGTGGGAGTCATGCTGGGTGTGTTTGGGGTTTGGTTTGGCTGGAAAAATCACACATTTTGAACGCGTTTCCCGTTGCCCTTTGTGTCTTTAAGGGCTCATAGGAATGGGGGGTGCGCTCGCCCGTGGGCCAAAACAGCTCAGCGAAAATTGTCTATTTCTGCACAAGAAAAAATTACTATTAGCTGTTTACCTTCCAATTTAGTTAGATTTTGAGATTTTTAAAATTTTATGAGTTAGCTAGAGAATATTAAAGAGCGTCTACCCCTGTAAATTCCCGGGGGTGGGGGCGGGGGGGGGGGGCCCCCGGGGCGACACAGACAACTTATCTATAAAAAAACACTGGATAAAGTTCACCAAGACTTATGTGCCCTTGCACTGCAAATATCTTTATTTTTAACCGTTTTTTTGAAATATTTTTGGAATTTTGGGGAGCCTGACTTATTTGGATACACTCATTTCTAAATAACTGCAGGGTTCCTTTTTTTGGTGCAAAAAAACTCCACTTTTATTTTCATATACTTTCAGATAGGTGTTCATTTTCCCCCATTCCACCTTGCATTAAATCTAAAAACAGCAATTTTATGTCCCCACAGGTGAATTAAAAGGTGAAAAAAAAAAATCCCCGTGTATTATCCAAAACTAACAGTACTGTTTTTTGACTTTTGCGCACCGAGTTTTGTTCTTTGGGACGCGCATCTACAAAAATCTTAAAAACAGAAATTCTATGTCCCCACATGAACTGAAAGGTGCAAAAAAAAAAATGTATTAAAAAAAAACAAAACAGATACGTTTTTTTTTGACTTTTGGCACCCGTTTGTTCATTGACCGCGGGCTCCACGTAAATTTAAAAACAGAAATTTTAAAGTCACCACAGGTGAATTGAAAGGTGCAAAAAAAAAAGATTATACGAAAACAAAACAGTAGTGTTTTTGACTTTTGGCCACCCAGCTTTTTCATTGAAGCAGATCCACTTAAATCTTAAAACGCAATTCTATAAAACCACAGGTGAATTGAAAGGTGCAAAAAATACCGTGTATTTACGAAAACTAACAAATACGTGTTTTTTGCACTTTTGCCCACCCAATTTGTTGATAACACCTTGCAGTTAAATTTGAACCCAATTTTTTTTTTGTTAGGGGGTTTTTGAGTGTGGGGGGCCCCCTTTTTAAAAAGGCCCAAAATTTTCCATTTCCAAAATTTTTTTATTTTTTGAACAGGAGCAATGCTGGGTAAGCGAGAAAAGGGGGGGGAGGGCACAGGGAGGTAGAGGTACGAGAGAAGGGGTCTCCTTCCAGTGCTGGCGAAACACGCATCCCAGGGATCGTCAGTTCGGCCCAGGCCTGTCATCGCTGGGTCGGGGCCCTGTGAATCAAAAGAACAAAAAAAAACATCGTCGCCATTGTTTTTCAGTGGTTAATGAAAACCTGCATCTAGCATCTTACCTCCTCGTCCTCCAGTCCGGCCAAAATTCGTCATCGCCATCCATCCGTCCAACTGAAGCCCCAAATGTCAATCGTGTACCCACCACTGTGGATAACCCATTGTCTAAAGCCCTCTTTGATGATAAAATGGGGGGGGTCAGAAGCAGTTAAAAAGACCCAAGGGATGATTTTTCGCTCTGACGCCCATTTTACTGATGCCATCAGAGGAGGTGAAGGAAGCCGGTCAATGGGCAAAAATTTCCGGGCGGTGGGGCAACCCCTTTTGCAGGCCCCTTGCTTGTAGCCCGCAGTTCTGGTGCAGAAAAGGTCGGACGACCAAGTCACCTGTGTTGATGTGATGAGGATGCGACAAGCGGATCCTCCTGGTCTTTTCCGCAAATTTCTTGCGGCGCCCTTCAAGGGGGACGAGGAGGAAGCGATGGGGTAGTGCCCAATAGGGGGTCCCCGCCAAAAAAAGGGAGAGGGCGGTCGCAAAAGTCCGCTGATATGTTCCCGCCGCCAGGGTCACGAAAACCCCCTCCTCGCTTACGCCGTCAAAAAGGCCCAGGCCCTTCAACCCGGGGCCTTCTTTGAGCAAGCCTCTTTCCCCCAGCGATGTCTATGCCCCCCTTTGCCGAAAAAGCATAAGTAAGGCAAGCCCTTAAGTGGTTAACCACCACCAAATGTCTAGCCCCAAAGCAGCGAATGCAGAGTTAAAAATGGAGGGAACACTTGGCCCAAAAAAAAGGCCAGACGACGCCGGGCCTCTAACCACTGTCACACCCTCTGTCTCCGCCTCTCCTTCCCCACCCCCAAAGGTTCCCTCGCTGCCCATGTCTCTAGAGTCTGTCAGGGTCACCCCCCGTTTCACCCCTCCCCGTCGCCCCGTACCACCAGCACCCCCGAGACCCTCCTACCCCTTCTCCTTTCCCGCCATTTTGACGCCCTCCGCCGACACGGCCGTTTTGAGCCACCCTTTGTCTTCCAGGTTTGGGAGCAGAAAAACATTTTAAACCCCAAACCACCCCAAAGCCAAAACCTGAATGTGGGCATTGCCTTTCCGTCTGGTGGCCAGTGGGTTCCCGCCACGCATGGCCCTCGCCTGCCCCCAATACCAATCCCAAGCAGGCATTTTTTGCCAAAAAAAGGTCCCTGCCCTGGCCAGACTTCATCAAAAATTCAAGGCGTTGGTCGCTCTGTGCCCGGGAAAAAAAGTCCTCTGACCCCCGAAACATGGACTAGTAAGCAGGGCCCAAAGGCCGCTTCTCTCAGTGCAGCCCCTGGTGAGTGGGGGATGTCTCGGGGTGACGGTGGTCTCGGGCTGGCGACGCTTTCAAAACCCAGGGGGGGTTTCAGGGCTTTTCCCCCCCAAGGCCCTCTGCGGCTTTCACGTGCCCAGGACACCAGGCCGTGTTGAAATTTTAATTTCCTTGGAGCCGTCCACCACGGGGTCGGGAGCTGTGGCGGCTCTCCGCAACGAGACCGAGCGCTGGTGGGTGACAAAAAAACCTTGTCCAGGCAAGGGGGTGTGCGAAAACGGGCGAAATCTGCTGGCCCCCCTTAAGTCGTACTGGAGAACCCCTTGCGGGACTTGTCATGAACCTTGTCGTCCGAAATTTCAAAAGAGTCCCCGGGTCTGGACTGCCTGCTGAAAAAAGGCCCCGAGGTCCGATTCCCCTTTCCCGCCGTTGCACCCTGCTTCGCCCCGCCTGGCTGCGTTGCGCGTCAGCTCGGCCTCCCCGTCAACCTCTCATTGTTGACGTGGGCAACACGCTGGAATTCACCCTCCACATGCTCCACGTTTGTGGGGCAGCGCAATCCCATTAGCGTCAAAGGACACGTGGCCTGACAAGCGGGGCGGTGGGGGGACCTCGGGGGGTGGTGGGGCCCCCGAGAGTGGAGGCAGGTGAAAGAGCTCTGCCCACCCTTGCCGTATTGAAAAGCCCCCAAAAAATGGTCGTGTGGACGATGCCTTTTCAGCATGAGCATTGTGGTGATCTTAGTTTGGAAGTCTTTGGACACGGAGCCTTTTCTTTTCCGTCAAACCCAAAAAGGGCCCCGACTTTTCAATTTTACGGTCTTTTTTAGGCAGTGGTTCGGGGTCCAGAGTAGTGCAAGGCCACCTCAGCTCTAGGGGTGCATCATTGAGGCAAGTCGGGGCTGTGTTGAAGTGTGCCGGAGGAAGCGGAGGGAGGAGGGGGAGGAGGTATTCTAGACACCGACGTCCTCCTTGGAAAGGGTTTGCGTAAATTTGAGGCGGGATGAGGAAAGATGAGTTTGTTTGTGCCCCCCACCCAGAGGCTTTGGGGAAATCAAGGTCCCTTCTCACTGATCGCTTGGTCTCCATTTCTCCTACAGCCCGCATTAAGGCCATCAAAATGAACAACGTTACTGGGTGGCTACCCTCCTGGATCCCCCGGTACAAAACAAAAAAAAAGCACTTTTCCTTCCACCCCCCCCAAATAGAAGTAAAATGCCCGGAAAAAGGAGACCTTGCTGATTGATCAATGGGGACATCTGTTGCGCTGCTTCACGTTTTTAAATGTTTGGGGGGAAAAAAACCCAGGACGTGACAGCAGTTGAGTGCCAAAATAGCCGTAGCGGCAGCAGCAGCAGGGAAGGTGGCAGGCCTAATGGGTGACCTCTGGCAATCTTTATTTACTACCCCACCAAAGCATGCAAAGCAGGGACACATACAACACCCCGAGACCAGCTTTTAAGATCTTTGGGGGCACATTCTTTCGTCCAAAACACGTGTTTTTGTATGTGTTTTGGACTCAATAGTTTGGGTATCCAAAAATGGACGAATGGCCCCGCTGGCTCGCCCGCCATAGAGGTGTTTTCCCGCCCGCAGCAGGTCATATTGGGGGACCTTCACACAGCCCAGGAGTCATTACAGACAAACGCATCGGTTTTCCCCAGATAATGTGGATCGTTTGGTTTTTTCAAGATAATCAGGATGGGTCTTGATGGTTGTGGCCCCCAAAGTGAGGTCACCGATTTTGTGGTCTACTTCATATTCCCCTCCAAAAAGAAATGGTCCTCTTGAAAAACTTATTTTTAAAAAAGACATTTCTTACTGCAATTTTTTTTTCTCAATTCCCAACATTCATTTGCTGGTTTTTGCTGTGAGGAGTAAAAGCAACAAGGTTTCATGACAAAACCTATTCCAATTTACTCACTTCATCTTTGAATTTTTACATTGTCAAGGTTTTGGGGTCATGTTGTTGCCTCACAATTTTTAACAGTGGCTGAGAATTATATTATAATTTTTTGGGGGGCTGTTGGTGAATACGCAATAATCATGGCCTTTGGGAAAAGAAATTTGGGTTCTTTAAAATGGATTTTCCTTCACAAATTTTTTCAGTGGTGAAAGTCAAATTTTTTTAAATTTTTTGGGGGCATGTTGCTGTGAGATAAACTTAATATGGTCTTTTAACGAAAAATGGCTTCTAAGTGGGATTTCTCCTTCACAATTTTTAACAGTGGCTGAGAAGTCATTTTTTTAATTTTTTGGGTCATGCTGCTTTGAAATGCAGCAATACTACAGGTCCTATTTAAAAATTTTTGTTTTAATGACCCTTTGTTCTTCCAATTGTCGAAAGGGCTCATGGGTCATGTTTTGAATTTTTGGGGGGATTTTGCGTGAATGCAGCTATATACAGGTCCTATTTTAAAAAATGTTTTTTCTAACAGACATTTGTTCTCACAAAATTTTCCAAAGTGACTCAAAAGGGGCTGTTTGAATTTTTTTGGGGGATTTTTCTGTGACATGCAGTATACTACAGGTCCTTTTTTAAAAAATGTTGTTTTTAACAGACATTTGTTCTTCACATGGTCAAGAGTGCTCAAAGGGGGTGGTGCTGTCAGAAAAGGAATAGTTTTGAAAACGGGTTTAATGGGGCACATATTGCAAAATGATTTTTTTGCAAGATCTTTAACAAGCTTTCAATCCCTTTATTGAGACAACCCTTTTAATACAATTAAAAAAAGAAACAAAGACATGGTGGGATTCATTCCCTTTTAAAAATGTGTTTTTTTAGAAATTAAAATACTAAAAAAAAATTCTGTACAAAATACTGTTAAAAAAAAATTTTTCCCCTGAATTTTACAAGGGAGGTTTTAGGAAAAATTACCGATGTAGGTTATTCGAGGACATGGAGTATGGGGCCCGGACAGGAAAAAAGTACGAGACCATTTTCCCCCAGACGTTGAGTAAAATGAGAAAAAGAATGCCAAGAAAAGGGCACCGGGTGTAAAAGGGGCGTTAACCCCAGTATTTCAAGTGAAGCTCATTGGGTCCACCACTTTAACGGAGGGGCAAGCGCTACCCAGGTATTGACTGTGTAAGAGGAAGGGTGGGGTTTCCAATTTCCCCTTTGCACTCTGTTCAGCACGACAGTTTTCGTTTCTGCATCATCAGGGATTTTACCTGCGTGTTAATAGAGCGGACGCCAGCCGGGGGTCTAACCGCACCAACGTAACTCCGGCCCCGGGTCATGCTGTGGGCCCGGACAGGTATAGTCAATGTCCCGTGAAACTAAAATGGGGGGGTTTAAAGATCCTTTTTCCCGGTACTTTTTAAATGTGGGGGTCATGCAGGTTTGGGGGGTCATGCTGTGGCCCCGGACAGGTATAGTCAATGTCCAGGGGAAAACCCAAAAGGTGGTTGAAAAACTCCTTTTTTTCCCGGGATTTTTAATGTGGGGGGCATGCAGGTTGGGGTTTTTGCTGTGGGCCCCGGGGCAGGTTTTAGTCAATGTCCAGTGAAACTAAAATGGTGGTTGAAAAACTCCCTTTTTTCCCGGGACTTTTTAAATTTGGGGGGTTTTGCAGTTTGGGGCTCTTTCTGTGGCCCCGGAAGTATGTCAATGTCCAGTTCAACAAAAAAAGGGGGTTGAAAGCTCCTTTTTTCCGGCACTTTTTAAAAAAGGGGGGGTATGCAGGTTTGGGGCTCTGCGTTGCCCAAAGGTATAGTAAAGTCCCTGAAACTAAAAAGGTGGTTTAAAGACTCCTTTTTTTCCGGCACTTTTTTAAATTTTGGGGGGGTTTTGGGGTTTGGGGGGCCTGCTGTGGCCCAGGACGGATAGTCAAGTCCAGTAAACTAAAATGGTGGTTGAAAGACTTTTTTTTTGGACTTTTTTTAATGTGGGGGTCAAAGCAGGTTTGGGGCTCTGCTTGGCCCAGGACAAGTTAGTCAAAGTCCAGTTCAAATAAAATGGTGGGTTTTAAAGACTCTTTTTCGGCACTTTTTAAATGTGGGGGTCAGGGGGTGTGGGGTCATGCTGCATTCCAGGCAGGATATTCAATGTCCAGGTCAAAAAAATGATGGGTTTATTTTTATACTGCTTCTGGCACTTTTTAAATTTGTGGGTGATGCAGGTTTAAGGGTCAGTGTGTACAAGACAGGGGGTAGTGAATGGGTTTTTTGGGGACTTTTTTCTGTGGCTTTTATGCCTAAGTGTTGTGCCTAAGATGTAGCGGTATCCATTTGACTGTTTGGCTGTTAATTCCGCTTCTCCGCCCTGTTTGGTATAAATGAAGTGTTGTTGCTCTCCCCTAGACTTTTAAGGTATCGGAGATATCGGCTATCGACTTCGAAAACTTTTCGTGGTGGCCGACTATCGACTTCGATCGATGTCGTAGCAAACGTAATGCTCAACATAGTCCTAACAAACAAATTGTCCTGGTATAGAGGCCCTTTTACTCATTCTTAGCTATGATGTGAAAGGAGAGGAAAACGTTTCTTACCCTTAACAAAAAGTGTGGCAGAAAAACTGTTTCCCATTCCTTGTGAAAAAGAGGATAAGGATGATCTCATTTGAAGTGGGTTCCGGTAGCCACAGGACTGACCTGTTATATTTTAAAAATTCGTTTGGGATGGAAAGTATTCAGACCTCTTTAAATTTTTCACTCTTTGTTTCATTGCAGCCATTTGGTAAGATCCAAAAGTTTTTTTGCTCATTAATGCACACTCTGCACCCCATCTTGAAAGAAAAAAAAACAGAAATGTAGATATTTTTGCTAATTTCTTAAACAAGAAAAACTAAAATATTAGTAGGGAGGGAGATATTAATATTAATAGCAGGGACATGGGAGATACATGTAGTCTCACAAAGTCAACTATCACTGCAGCCCTCCACCAGTCGGGGCTTTACGGCATAGTGTGCTGATGCAAGCTTTTCCTCAGTGCAAGACATATGAAAGCCACATACAGTTTGCAAAAAAACACATGAAGGACTCCCAGACTATGAGAAACAAGATTCTCTGGTCTGATGAGACAAAGATTGAACTTTTTGGTGTTAATTCTAAGCAGTATGTGTGGTGAAAACCAGGCACTGCTTATCACCTGCCCAATACAATCCCAACAGTGAAACATGGTGGTGGCAGCATCATGCTATGGGAGTGTTTTATAGCTGCAGGGGCAGGACGACTGGTTGCAATTGAAGGAAAGATGAATGCAGCCAAGTACAGAGATATCCTGGATGAAAACCTCTTCCAGCGTACTCTGGACCTCAGACTGGGTCGACAGTCATTGTCATTAGGGTCATTGTCCAACAAGACAATAACTCTAAGCACACAGCTAAAATAACAAAGCAGTGGCTTCAGAATAGCTCTATGCCCATTCTTGACTGGCCCAGCCAGAGCCCTGACCTAAACCCAATTGAGCATCTCTGGAGAGACTTGAAAATGGCTGTCCACCAACATTCACCATCCAACCTGAGAGAACTGGAGAGGATCTGCAAGGAAGAATGGCAGAGGATCCCCAAAACCAGGTGTGAAAAACTTGTTGCATCATTCCCAAGAAGACTCGTGGCTGTACTAGCTCAAAAGGTGCTTCTACTCAATACTGGGCAAAGGGTCTGAATACTTAAGACCATGTGATATTTCAGTTTTTCTTGTTTAATAAATTAGCAAAAATATCTACATTTCTGTTTCTTTCTTTCAAGACGAGGTGCAGAGTGTACATTAATGAGCAAAAATGAACTTTTTTGATCTTACCAAATGGCTGCAATGAAACAAAGAGTGAAAAATTTAAAGGGGGCTGAATATTTGCCGTACCCACTGTAAGCCTAGCTTGGGTTAAGCAGAAGATGCTTCAGTGCATTTGTTTTCAAGTTAAATATCAAATATTCACATAAACCTAAACAGTATTATTTTCGGAATCTCCCCTCATGGCAACACCTCCTCCAATTACTGAAGAAGTGACATTAATTACGTCAGCTATGCAGTGTTAAAACAATCTCATGACCTGCGGAGAGTACTTGGAGAATAGAGGTGAGAAACACTGCTTTAGAGCAAGGAGGTTATTTATATCTCAACAGGGTTGACAACCACCTCCTCAGTTTTATAATTTTGGGAAAACCCTTTTTAAAAACACAACAAACACTATTTTATTG
>JAODAL010058804.1:0-21879 GCA_025379985.1 Phyllomedusa bahiana | reverse complement strand
CCCCCGCCCCCCACCGCGCAGCCCCCCCCTTAGCCCCCCCAAACCAGGGCGCAGGTCCCCCGTTTGCCCGCCCCCCAGGGCGCAGCCCCCCCCGTTAGCCCCCCCACCGGGGGCAGCGTCCCCCGTTCCCCCCCACCAGGGCGCAGCGCCCCCCCCTTTACCGCCACCAGGGCGCAGGTCCCCCCGTTAGCCCCACCAGGGGCAGCGTCCCCCCTTTTCCGCCACCGGGCCACGCCCCCCCCGGCCCCCCCCACCGGGGCGCCTCCCCCGTTAGCCCCCCGGCCTCCCCCCCCGCCCGGGGGCGCGTCCCCCTTAGCCCGCCACCAGGCGCGTCCCCCGTTACCCCCCGCCCCGGCAGGTCCCCTTTAGCCCCCCCACCGGAAGGCCCCCGTTAGCCCCGCCACCAGGTACAGCGTCCCCCATTAGTCACCAGGTAAGCGGCAGAGGTCAGGGGTCAGGCCTGGAGCGGCGTCGGCGCCCTGCTCTCCTACCTGATTTGTCCTCCGCTCTGGCGCTCGCCTCCGCTTTGCCCCTCGGGGAGGATCCGATGAGCCGCTCCTTCACCTCCTGGGACAACGGGCCCCTTTTGTACACCCCTTTCGCTCTTCCTGACGGTCAGTCCGGCCGGTTTGGGAGAGGAGCTGCTGCCGCCCGGCTCGTCCATCCCTCCTGCAAGGGGGCGTCCCGGCGTCTCTGAGGCTCTCCACACCACAGCGGGTAGGAGGTCCCGGGGGCTGCCCTCGCTGCTGTCCACATCCGCCTGGTGGCCAATGGAGCCCTGGCTGTGCCCGCACTCGGAGGACGAGCTGCTGTGGCCGGGGCTGTACTTGATGTGCCCGTCACTGTGACACCTATGGAGGGGCGCGGGCAGCGGGCACACCCTCTCCAGGCTCCTGCTGACCCGGGTGCCCGCCTGCTGGGGACTGGCCTCGTCCGAGGACCACACGTCGCTCTCCAGCACCCGGGCAGAGCACTGGGAGTAGACGCTGTCCTGGGAGCTGGAGGGGCAGGTCTCTGGCCGGGGGCCCCCTTTCGGCTGCTGGCTGCCCAGGGGCATGTCGTGCATGGCGTGGATCAGCAGGTAGTAGGCTTCCTGCAGCTGTGAGCGCAGCCGCTCCGTCTCCAGGTAGATGTCCAGGCCGCCCTTCTTGTCCTGGGGGGCTCGGGGGGTCCGGGGCCCCGGAGAGTCCTGGGGGCCGGGGGTCAGCAGGTTCTCGTTGTCATAGTAATCCTCCTCCTCGCTGTCCTCTGAGTGGTTCTGGGGGCCCCCGTAATAAGAGGCAGGATCCGACACAATGAAGCCCACGCGGGGCTCCGGGGGGCCCCCATAGAAAGAGCCGCCAGGCAGAGGGGACCCATTGACCCCCATAGGGGCTCCGCAGGGGCCCTACTCTCCGGAAGAGGGGGGTATAGGAAGTTCAGGGGGAAGGGTGCGCTGTGCGGGGGCCAGGGCTCCCCAAAGTCAGGGCTGCAGGGGACGGGGTGACCGGGGCGGACCCCCCCGGCCCCTCGCCCATGGGGGGGGCACAGTCCACGTTGCTGTAGTGCGAGCGGCGGCAGCGCAGGCCGCACCGCGGGGACTTGTCGTTGTTGTTGTTGTGGTTCTGGGGGCACCACCCTCCGGGGACCCCGCTCCTGGGGGGCGGCACCAGGGACCCCAACAAGATCTGCACAGGACCCCCCCCTCCAGCCTGCGGGGCCCCAGCATCACACTGCACCGGGGGCCCCCTGCGCCCCCCGCCCCCGGGCTGCGCGTTACCTTCTCCGTTAGAGAGTCCCCCCGCCGGCCCCTTCTTGGATCTCTTCCCCCGCAGTTTGGATAAAGTCCTCCGCAGAGGATCAGCCATTGCTCTCTAGCGCCCTCAGCAGGAGCTGCCCCGGGCGGCGGAGCGTCCGTGAGAGCCCGGCGTGTCCATAGTGCTGTCCCGGGACACGACAGGTACTGGCGGCCGCTGTGTCCGATGCGGTGCCCGGCTGCGCTGCGCTCTGTGTCGGGGCCGCTCTCCGGGGCTCCTCTCCCTGCACATACTTGGAATACTTCAGGGGTGAGAGGCCGCGGGACGGCGCCTGCGCAGTGCGCGGGAGGGGGCGGGGCCGCCGGCGTGTGCGAGGCAGCTGTGAGGGGGAAGACCACGTGACCCCGCAGCCCCGCGGCATGACGGGAAGTGTAGTTCTGTGCCGGCTGGATAGTTTTACATTTTTATCACCCCTTTATTTAATATATTTTATTTTATTATTATTATTATCATTCTATTATTTTTATTATATTTTAAATTTATTATTTTTATCTTTTATTATTTTTATTTTTTTTATCATCTCATTTTTATTATTATTTTATTATTTTTTATTTTATTATTGTTATTATTTTTATTTTATCCAAAAAATTTTTATTATTTTTATCACTCTTTTAAATTTTATTATTACTATTTTTACTATTTTTTTATTTCATTCTATCTTTTTTATTATTATCTTTATTATTTATTATTTTATTTATAATCATTCTATTATCTCCATTATTTTTTTTTTAAAATACCCCTTTTTTAAAAATTATTATCATCTTTATTGTTTATTATTATTTTTTTTATTATTTCTATTTTTTTTTATTTTTATTTTTTATTATTTTTTATTTTATTTTTATTATTTATTATTTATTTTATTTATTTTTAATTTTATAGTAGAATTATTATTTATTATTTTTATTATCTCTATTTTTTTATTATTATTTGTTATTATTATTATTTCTAATATTTTTTATTATTATTTATATTATTTATTATTTTTATTTTTATTATTATTATTATTTTATTAAATTATTTTTATTATTATAGTAAATATTATTCTCTATTATTTTTATTATTATTGTTATTTTTTAAAAAAAACTTTTTAAATCCCAAATAAATTTTATACTCTTTTATTTTAAAATATTATTTATTAAATTTTTTATTTTCCCCTTTAATGTTTAAAATTTTCTATTTAATTTTATTACAAGAAATTGCCAAAAATTGCAAAGGATCCACAACGCAAAAAACTTACAAAAAATTTAAAACATTGTTAAGGGAAAAGCGACCTTTCAGGGGTTTATCCTTTTTGGGCTCTTTATTTTTTTAATCCCTTTAATTTCATTATATTTTTTTTTTTAATTGCCCCAAATTTTTAAATTAATATCCTTGCCTTTTCAAAAGCCCCTTTTGGGGGGACGTTCCTTTTTGCCAAAATCCTCCCGGTTTCCCTTTTTACCCTTTTTTTTGATCCTCCAACGTGTTTTCGTGGTTTTTAAGTTTTGGAATAATCCCCCTTTTAACTGAAATCCCCCCAAAATAAAAAATCTGAACTGTAGTTTGCAAAGCTTAGATTTTTGAGGTGGATTTAAAATCTAAAAAATGGGCCCAAAAAATTTTGAAATTTTCTAAAAAACCCGTCGTCGTTTTTCGTTTAAAAAGGGTGGGATTAAAATTTGCTGCCCCAATTAAATGGGAAGGACGACCTCTGAAAGCCGTGGCAAAAAAAAAGGGACAGAAAACGAAAACCTAGTGTTAAATACTTGGGGGGTTCTGATTAGACTCTGAGGAGTATTTTGTCCTCTGCCGGGTGCATGTAGCCTTAACCCTTTAATGGCGCAGCAAGTTTCTGATTTTTGGTTTTCTTTCTTCCCGCCTTTCGAGAGCCATAACTTTTTTTCACTTCTCCGTCTGCATAGTTGTATGAAAGCTTCTTTTTTTGTGAAACATGATGTAATTTGTAATGGTGCCATTGACCGTACCATATAATGTACGGGGAAAACCCAAAACAAAAAATTTGGGGTTTTAAAAGTGAAAAAAAATGCAAATTGGTTTTTGAGGGGTTTAGCTTAAGTGCAGTTAACTGTCTGGTATCAGCGACATGTTATCTGAATTCCGCAGGTGGCGACGATTCCGATGATACTAAATTTGTTTTGAGTTTTTTTTAAAAATTTAATTTCTGGTTTTTATTTTTTTTTTTCCCAATTTGCGGCTTCCCCCCTTCCATGCCAACCCCCACCCCAAAGCAACCTTAGGAAAGGGAAAATCTCTCCCTTAAAAGGGGAGCCGAACGAAGGTTGGAGTTTTTTTTTTTTTGGCCCCTTTTGGCCCTTAATTAACATCTTTCATATCACAAAAGGGATTATGGGAAAAGGGGGTTTAGAAGCCCACCCCCTCTGTTGGTTGTAACCCAAATCCTCCAATTTTGCTTTTGACCCCCCGATCTTGAGAAAGCAAAAAGGATTTTTTAAACCAAACCCGTATCCCCTCATCTGCCCAAAAAGGGCTGTTTCGGGATTTTTTTTTCCCTCTTCAAATGGGGAGCAGAGAAGATACTGGGGTGGCCTGTGTGGGGGCATTGGGGAGCTCAGGGAAAAGGGGAAAATCTATCCTTAAGGAAGCAACTGAACAAAGGGTTGTAGGGGGTTTTTTGTTTTTCCTTTTCCCCCCTCTTCTTAGCATTTCATATCACAAGGCATTAGGGAAAGGGGCTGAGAAAACCCCACAGCGCTCTCTGTTGGTTGTTAAAAAATCCTCCCTTTTTCCCTTTTGACCCAACCCAGTCCTTGAGATGCCCCCCCCACAAAAGCCAAACCATATTTTTCTTGCTCTGCACTGAATAGGGGCAAAAATCCTGAAACAAAACGTTGTCTGGGAAAATGAGAAAATTCTGGCTTGGCTAAAAAAAACCTTTTTGCTTTTCTCAAGATTTTGGGTGGGTCCCAAAAAAAAAAAGAGGATTTGTTTTCAACCAACAGAGGGCGCTGTGGGCTTCTCAGCCCCTTTTCCCCTAAAGCCTTGTGCAAAAAGCAAACCTTGGGCAAGGTGGTTAAAATGGGGAAAGGAAAAAGGGAAACAGCAAAACCCCTTCGTTTTTCCCTTTTAGGGCCCCGTGGCCTGCTTTAGTGGTGGGTGTCAGCTGTATAGCCCCATACTCCCATAAAGGGAGTGTAAAGGGGTTATTGGGATGTTCCATGGCCCTCCTCAAAACCCTTTTTTTTTGTGATCTTGCGGCCAATTTACAAATGGGTTTGCGATCTCTTGCTTGAAATATAACCACGACCCCTGGAGCAGCAGAGTTTACGAGGTAAGTTATTATTTTTTTTTGCAATATGTCTTTGTTCGGTTTGACAACGGTTCAACCAACCTTGCAAAAAAAATTAAGTTTTGGAACAGCCGAAAAAAAAATGTTTTTTACTTTGATTGGGTTTCTTTGGGGCGAAAGGGGAAATTCCTTGGTGACTTTATTAAAATGCTTTAATACTTTTTTTGTTGCCCCTATGGGGCCCCAAACCCGAGCTCCATTTGCGACCAAAAAAAGCTCATAGCAACCAATCACAGCCCATACAACCAATCACAGCTCATTTGCAAACCAAAACACAAACTCATTTGAAAAAAGGAAAACAGAAACCCATAGGGGGACCAAAAGAGGTCAAGCAACCAATCAAAGCCCAAAAAGCAAAACCAAAAAAGGCTCATAGCCCAAACCAAAAAGACCCATAGCAAAACCCAAAAAGAGCCATTGCAACCAAACAAGCCCCCTAGCAACCAATCAACCCCATAGCAAAACCCAAACAAAGCCCCCCAGCAAAACCCCCCAGAGCTCATAGCAAAACCCAAACAAAAGTCCCTAGCGACCCAAAAAAGAGGTCACAGCAACCAAACAAAACCCCCGTAACCAGTCAAGCCCCTAGTAAACCCAAACAGAGCCCATAGCAAGCAATCAGGCCCCTTGCAACCAGGTTTAGAGCCCATAGCAAAACCCCTCAGGGGTTTTAATTTGAAACCCCAAACAAGGGCCCGGGAGCAACCAAATTTAGGGGCCCGTAGCAAAACCCCCTCAGATCCCATAAAAACCAAAACAGAGCACCCTAGTCACCCAAACAGAATCATAAGCAAAACCAAAACAGAAACTCACGGCAAACCAATCAGAGCCCCTAGTAACCAATCAAAGCTCCCTAACAACCAAAAAAAGCTCTTAGCAACCAATCGAGCTATAGCAACCAAACAGAGCCTTAACGACCAATCAGGCCCATAGCAACCTGAGCTCCCTAGTAATCCAAAAAGAGGCCCCCAGGGGACCAATCAATGCCCAAAGCCAATTTAGAGCCCCCCGCAACCAATCAGAGCTCCCTGCAACCAATTAGGCTCATAACAACCAAAACAGGGGCCCCCCTAGCAACCAATCAGAGCTCACAGCAACCAATCAGAGTCTAAAGCGACCAATCAGAGCTCATAACAACCAATCAGAGCTCATAACAACCAATCAGAGCCCATAATGACCAATCAGAGCCCATAGCAACCAATCCTAGCACATAGCAACCAATCAGAGCTCTGCTTTCAGTTCTCCAGAGCAGCAAATGAAAGCTGAGCCCTGATCGGTTGCTATGGGTAACAGAACGGAATTAGGGGGTTTTATAAGTGCTTGGTGCATCTTTGTTGCCCGTAGCCAGCTTTCACTGATTGGTTGCTATGGGCAACAGAGTAGTTCTACGGTTTGGCAGATTTTTTCCATATATAATATACTCAAATATATCAAATACTTCATGGAATGGTTATTTGTATATCGCATGCACATTACAGGGCAGGGGCGCAGCTACAGGGGTAGCAGAGGAAGCAGTCGCTACCAGGCCCTGCAGCCCAAGGGGGCCCAAAAGCCCTCCTGCCACAGATTATACATAACACATGGTAGCTGGGGGGCCCTATTTCACTTTTTGTATTGGAGCTTTGAAGCTCCAAGTTACACTGCTGGGACAGAGGTATAGCATAGGGCATCAATATGGATAAGCTAGGCCCCGTTTACTTCACGTTTATGGACTCAGTTTGTGATATCTGTAAGGCTATGTTCACACGATGTATTGCGGCGCGTACAGTCCCGAGGCGAGACTCCCAAGACATATCACTTATCTCCCCGCGCGTACAATACGATTGTATTGTACGAGTGGGGAGAGGAGGCGTAATACATAGTTCTCTATGAGAGCAATGGATTACCGTAATTTCGGCATCTCGCCCGTATTAGGCCTCGTTCACACGGCTTTTTTTGGGACTGATTGGAGCCGTACTGCGCGCCGGATTTGCGCTGCAGTACGGCTCCAATCCGTCCCAGTAACTACGGTAATCCACTGCTCTCATAGAGAACTATGGATTCCGTCTCTTCTCCCCACTCAGTGAATCCGCCGCGAGGGGAGAAAGTGACATGCACATTATTTACGGCCGTGAATACTTCAATGTCTATGGGGCCGGCAGGCAGCTCCCCCGGCCCCGGCCCCGTCCCGCCCCTTATTCAAGCCGTAACTGCGGGCGAAATCTGTCCCGCAATTACAGCTTGAATAAGCCGTGTGAACACTGCCTTAGAGCGCAAATATGACGCAAAATGTGCGCTGAAAGTACGCCGTGTGAACATACCCTAAGGTCGGCTTGAAAATGTATCCTTGGGGCCATAGGACTCTATAGGGGGCTACAGCAGACTGATCGCACACGCTTTATGAGGTAAACCACACTATTGTGTCAAGTATATAACGTGTATATATTCGGTGACTAGAGTGAAAGGATAAGGGGACGTTTACGCTTATTTTGTAGCGTATTTCACAATCAATGTTCAAACAGTGTTCAAGTACAGCACTAATTGAGCGCAGTGTAAAATCATTGTCGCCGTCGCTCTCAAGTATTTTTTCAGCGCGTATACAAAAGTATAGGAGCCAGAGATCTTCTTCAGGCCAGTCAAGCGCGAAACGCGTTTTCTTTGTCCACGCCGCACATATATCGTGTGAACCTACTCTGATGTAGATTCTTATGGCCTCGTCGTAAATCTTCTGCAGACTCATTGCGATATATTTGTCAAAGTGTCCGAATGAATATGACAAACGGAGACCATAAACCTGATGTGAATGGGGTCCTATGTGATAATACACCCAATACCATTACAGGAAAGCTGAGTGACAAATCCAATGCCAGCTGCAACGAACGCCAGGTCGTTTATCACACAGGTTTCTCAGACTCCAGGCAACATACTAGAATACGTTCACAGAGCATTTTCGGTAAAAATACCACTTTTTTTTTTGGGGCTACAACTTTTTTGACAACAGAGGACGTTGCTCTATGACGGTCAATAGGGTGTTCGGAATTGTAATAAAAAAGTGCAGTTTTGTGGCGTTGTTTTCCCCCCACTTTCGGTGCATTATGGGGTCCGTAGCGGTATTTTGACGAAATTCGGACGGTAATTCAATTTTGTTAAATTTTATCGTGAAAAAAATAATCAGAGTTCACCCATCATACCCACCACTCTCAGACACAGAGGGCCTAATTTATCAAAACTGTCTAAGCATAGGATTGTCTTTGTTGCCCATAGGGAACAATCAGAGCTCAGCTTTCATTGTTTAGACCGCTCTGAAAAAACAGAAGCTGAGCTCTGATGGGTTATTATGGGCAAAAAAAGACAATCTTACACTTAGACGGTTTTGATAAATGAGGCCCAGAGTGTCAGAGTAAGGGACCGTCCGCACGGCATTAGGGGTTGTTCACACGAGAGATCGCCGCTGTGTGTTTCCCTCCTGCTTGTCGGGTCCGTCTTGCGGATGCGATCAAAGAATTGCATGTCAATTCTTTGATCGGGTCCGTAAAGCGGAGCCGACAGGCAGGAGGGAAACATGCAGCGGCGATCTCTCATGTGAACGCCGCTGCGTGTACCTCATAGCCCACTGTGATAATCTCACTGCTAATTGTCAGATGCCTCTCTGGGTCCGGATGTTAATACGGAGTCAAAACTTCGTGTGAACCACCCCTTAGGCCTCGTTCACATGGCTTATTTGGGCACGGATTGGCGCCGTACTCCGCGCCGTATTGCGCTTCATACGGCCCAATCCGTCCCTGTCATTACGGTAATCCACTGCTCTCATAGAGAACTGTGGATTCCGTCGCTCCTCCCCGCTCGGCGAATCCGCCGCGGGGGGAGAAAGTGACATGCACATTATTGACGGCGCGGACGCGCCGTAAACAATGCATTGTCTATAGGGCCGGGTGCGGCGCCCCCGCCCATGCTCCGGCCCCGCCCCCGTCCCGCCCCTTATTCATGGCGGATTTGTGAGCTCAATACGGCTCACAAATCCGTCGGGAATAAGCCGTGTGAACACGGCCTTATGCTTATTTATTTTAGTAATTTATCTAGCGCCGTTATTTTCCACAGCGCTGTACAGTGATTGTCATCATTCACATTGGTCCCTCCATCTGTGGTGTTTGTTTGGGGACCATAAAAAAAAGCTTCCCTGACAGACACTGCGATGGAGCTGTGGCGGGCCCATAGTAATCAATAGAGCAAACAAAGTCTCTTTTGGATTAGGTTTGGTTTAATTCCTGGAGCTCCATGTCGGATGCTACCTGTGGCCCGCCACTAGAGTTCATTCCTGGGGTCAACCAATGGAGTTGATGCTTGGGACTCACCAGTGGAGTTGATGCTTGGAACCCACCAGTGGAGTTGATGCTTGGAACCCACCAGTGCAGAGGATTCCTGGGGCAAACCTTTGGAGGTGATTCTGAAGGCCGACCAGTATAGGTGATTCTTGGGCTCACCAGTGGAGTTGGTTTTTGGGCTCACCAGTGGAGTTGATTCTTGGGGTCCACCAGTGGAGGTGACTCTTGGGGTCCACCAGTGGAGGTGATTCTTGGGGTCCACCAGTGGAGTTGATTCTTGGGGTCCACCATTGGAGTTGATGCTTAGATCCCACCAGTGGAGTTGATGCTTGGGACCCACCAGTGGAGTTGATGCTTGGGACCCACCATTGGAGATGATGCTTAGACCCCACCAGTAGAGTTGATTCTTGGGGCCCACCAGTGGAGTTGATTCCTTGGGCAAACCTTTGGAGTTGATTCTGAAGGCCCACCAGTGGAGTTGATTCTTGGGCTCACCAGTGGAGTTGGTTCTTGGAGCCCACCAATGGAGTTGATTCTGGGAACACCAGTGGAGTTGATTCTTGGGGCCACCAGTGGAGCTGATTCTTGGCTCCCACCAGTGGAGCTGATTCTTGGGGCCCACCAGTGGAGATGATTCCTGAGGCCAACCAGTGGAGTTGATTCTTGGGGTGCACCAGTGGAGTTGGTTCTTGGGGCCCAACAGTGGAATTGATTCTGGGACCCACCAATGGAGTTGATTTTGGGGACCCTCCAGTAGAGTGGATTCCTGGGGAGTTGATTCTTTGGGCCCACTATTGAGGTTGATTCTTGGGACCCACCAGTGGAGTTGTTTTTTTGGGGCTCTCCAGTAGAGTCGATTCTTTGGGCCCACTAGTAAGGTTGATTCTTGGGGCCATCAGTGGAGATGATTCTTGGGACCCACCTGTGTAGTTAATATTGGGGCCCTCCCTATAGCCACTTTACATGACTTTTGCACTTGGTTTAGGAAACCCCAGCAAACGTGGTCAGAGGACAGACGGTAAGATTGGGGCAGGTGGCAAGCAGGATGTAATCAGAGCACTCACAGTAAGGTTGGGGCTGGCAGCAAGTAGAAAATAGTCAGGAAGGTGTCACGGGCCAAAACCAGGAAGCACAAAGAGAATCACACTAAAGCTCAGTAGTAATATACCAAAGCAGTGGCACAAGGTGCAGGAGGAAATTACCTAATAAAGGGTCCAATGACCACTGATTGGAAATCAGCAGTGCGCTGGCCCTTTACATTTCAGAGAGCTGGCGGGCATGCATGCTGTAAGGGATGGGTTCGCGCAGATCGGCCTGAAGCATATCAGGAGTGCGAGGCAGGAATAGGAAGAGGTGAGTAACGGCAGCCCCAGGGAACACTGACACGAGCGTATCCGCGGTCGGGAGCAGGGGCTGCAGAGCACATCATGACACCCTGTAAGGGCCTTTATGCAAGTTGAGTACGAGCTGAATAAACTTTCATAAGCAGGCTTGGACTGGGTTAGAGGAGAACAGGGAAAACCCCTGATGCGCCACCAGTGGAGATGATTCTTGGGATCCACCAGTGGAGTTGGTTTTTGAGCCCACCAGTAGAGTTGATTCTTGGGGCCCACCAGTGGAGTTGATTCCTGGGACCCACCAGTGGAGCTGGTTCTTGGGCCCACCAGTGGAGATGATTCTTGGGATCCACCAGTGGAGTTGGTTTTTGAGCCCACCAGGAGAGTTGATTCTTGGGGCCCACCAGTGGAGTTGATTCCTGGGACCCACCAGTGGAGCTGATTCTTGGGGCCCACCAGTGGAGATGATTCTTGGGATCCACCAGTGGAGTTGGTTTTTGAGCCCACCAGTAGAGTTGATTCTTGGGGCCCACCAGTGGAGGTGATTCCTGGGACCCACCAGTGGAGCTGATTCTTGGGGCCCACCAGTGGAGATGATTCTTGGGATCCACCAGTGGAGTTGGTTTTTGAGCCCACCAGTGGAGCTGATTCTTGGGGCCCACCAGTGGAGATGATTCTTGGGATCCACCAGTGGAGATGATTTTTGGAGCCCATCGGTGCAGTTGATTCTTGTGGCCCATCAGTGGAGTTTATTCTTGGGGCCCACCAGTGGAGATGATTCTTGGTCCTCACCAGTGGTGATGATTCTTGGGGCCCACCAGTGGAGATGATTCTTGAATTCCACCAGTGGAGATAATTCTTGGAGCCCATCAGTGGAGTTTATTCTTGGGGCCCACCAGTGGAGATGATTCTTGGGGCCACCAGGGGACTTGATTCTTGGGGCCCACCAATGGAGTTGATTCTTGGAGCCCATCAGTGGAGTTGTTTCTTGGAGCCCACCAGTGGAGATGACTCTGGGACCCTCAAGTGAAGTTAATTCTTAGGTCCCACCAGTGGAATTAATCTGGGGGCCCACCCTACAGCTACTGTACATGACTTTTGCACTCTACCTCTCTTTTCCTGCCCTTCGTACTGAAGGACAGCCCAGGCCTGCCATGACCAGGGGCTCACCGTGCCCAGGGGGCTTTCCCCTTCTTCCCTGTGAGCTAGTCCAAGCCTGTTGCATGGTAGACCATGCTCTTGTGTCCTGCACAGGAAGCATGTACCATTTGGCAAATAGAGAAAACAGTCAAAAAGAGGCTGTGTTTGCTCTATTGGTTTCTAAGGGCCGTTGTAGTATCCGTCAGAGACCTTTAATTCATGGTACCCTGATGGAAACATACCACAAATGGAGAGCATGATGCCATATTAACGTCCCTAAAGCTATTCTTGAGCTTAGTGACTCAGAAAATAGCAAGGTTTCGGGCTATACATTGCTGAAGATATTTATCAAAGAAGCGTTGTTGGTAGTGGAGCAGAGAGGAGTACAAGTGGCAGGTGCCAAGGGCAGCACTGGGTGAGGCGGGTATGCACCAGTGACAAACTGGGGACGGCAGCTGCCACTTTGCACCTGCCACTTCTCCTTACGCTTCCACTACCAACAACTCTTGCTTGATAAAGGGCTCAACAATTCAAAGCCCCAGACTTTGCTATTTTCTGATTCCCTAGGCTTAAGAGTGGCTTTATGGGCCATTTATGGTTTGACACCCCCCTCCCAGGCAGCAAGGAGTTCGAGACTGGAACCCATTAGAAGTAAAAAAAATATTTTCAAAGCATTGGAGCAGATTTGCTATTACAGTTGCACTACAATTCTGAAGCAATTTGCAGCAAAATAATGGCATTATACCTCCTAGAACCTGGAGTAGACTAGTGACTATATTTGAGACACTTTTTGGTGCAAACTTATGTAAGTTTGTCATGCAGTGTGATGCCACGCCCCTTTCTTTTGCTAAGCTCTGACCATTTTTCAGAAATTAAGCGGGTGCAGCATAAAACAGCATATTTTTATGCAAATACTGCATGCACAAAAAACAGGTTTTTTTTCACCAGAATACTGGCATACATCATATCTCCCCCTATGTGTTTTAGACAGTTTGTAGACACTTTGGCGCTGAATCTGACAAAATTGAGTGACTTTGTTAAAGGGTGTAGCTTTATGGAAAGGGGGCATGGCTTAACACCCAACACCAGTCTCTAGCAGAGAAAACGCAGCAGAGGAAGTGCACCTGGGTTCCTTGAAGACTTTATGGAACGCACCCAAGAAGAGCTGCAGGTTGACCCTTATCAGATCCCCTTGCTCCCAGAAGGGGGCGGGGCGGGCAAGGTCAGGGCTTCTCCAGGTCACCTTGGCACGATCAGTGGGGACTTGGTGTGCCATCAACTCCAGATGGATCGTAACTTAGTTTAGGAAACCCTGGCAAACCTGGTCGGGGGACAGACGTTAGGCAAGACATGGTCAAGGCATTTGCAGTAACATCGGCGCTGGCAGCAGACAGAAAAGAGTCAGGAACGTAGAATGGGTCAATACCAGGAAACGCAAAGAGGATCACCCTAAGGCTCAATGGCAAAAAAACCCAAAAACAAAACAGTGGCACAAGGTCCAGGAGGATATGACCTAATAAAGGGTCCAGCAACTAGTGATTGGAAGTCAGCTGGCGCGCACACGTGCCCTAAAGGATGAGTTCGTGCATGCCAGCCTAAAGTAGAGCAGGAGTGTGTGGCAGGAGTGGGGAGAGGTGAGTAACAGTGATCCTGGGAAACGTATGTCCTCGGTCGGGAGCAGTGGCCATGGAGCACATAGTGACACCCTGTAAGCAAGTTAAGTATCAACTGAATAAACATTTGGAAACAGGCCTGGACTGGGCTACAGGGGACCAGAGAAAACCCCTGGTTGGTGCCTTGGTATGGCAGGCCCGGGACTGTTTTTCAGGGAGAAAGGCAGAGAAAGCGAGCCAGACTGCAAGTCATGTGCAGTCATATACAGTAGCTGTAGGATGGGCCCCAAGAACAAACAGCACTGGTGGGCCCCAAGAACGAACAGCACTGGTGGGCCCCAAGAACAAACAGCACTGGTGGGCCCCAAGAACAAACAGCACTGGTGGGCCCCAAGAACAAACAGCACTGGTGGGCCCCAAGAACCTCTGGGCCCTGCACCTCAGGAACACGTCCCCAAAAGTGTTGGCTCAGAATGGAGATCTGGTCACGCTTGCACATGACTCTCCATTCTGTTCTATGGGAGCTCTGAGTACTGGAGAGCGATGTGTTCTCTTTTCTGCTCTATAAGAGTTTCCACTACAGGGGAGCATTGTGTTCTCCATTCTGTTTTATGGAGTTCCCACAACAGGGGAGTGCTGTGTTCTCCATTCAGTTCTATGGGAGTTCCCAGTACAGGGGAGCGCTGTGTTCTCCATTCTGTGCTATGGGAGTTCTCAGTAGAGGGGAGCTCTGTGTTCTCCATTCTGTTCTATGGAGTTCCCAGTACAGAGGAGCGCTGTTTTCTCTATTCTGTTCTATGGGAGCTCCGAGTACTGGAGAGCGTTGTGTTCTCTATTCTGCTCTATGGGAGTTCCCACTACAGGGGAGCGCTGTGTTCTCCATTTTATGGGAGTTCCCAGTACAAGGGAACGCTGTGTTCTCCATTCAGTTCTATGGGAGTCCCCAGTACAGGGGAGCTCCGTGGTCTCCACACTGCTCTATGTGCGTTCCCAGTACAGGGGAGAGCTGTGTTCTCTCCATTCTCGTCTATGGGAGTTCCCAGCACAGGGGAGCGCTGTGTTCTCTATTCTCTTCTATGGGAATTCCCAGTACAGGGGAGCGCTGTGTTCTCCATTCTCCTCTATGGGAGTTCCCAGTACAGGGGAGCGCTGTGTTCTCCATTCTGTTCAGAGTTCTCCATTCTGTTCAGAGTTCCCAGTACAGGGGAGCGCTGTGTTCGACCGTACTCAAAACTCCCATAGAACAGAATGGAGAGTTTGGCGTAAGTGTTACTGGCTGACTCTCCATTCTGAATTCTTCAGTCTTTGGTGTCCTGTTCCCAAGCTACATGCGAATCCCAGAGGCAGGACCCCCACCTATCACCTATGTGCGAGATGGGAACACTCAATTAAAGGAATTGAAACCAACTTTAAATAGAATGATTGAAACCCCTAGAGGCCACATGTATGAAACGGTTTTGGTCTAAAACTCACTTTAGGGGGAAAAAATTAAGTTTTAGACCAAAACCGTTTCATACATGTGGCCCATTGGCAATTATCATCACATGTAAAAGAACCCGCACTGCGGCTGAGGACGTTTTATCTTTGCATCTTTTGGAGATAACTAGGACATGCCTCAAGGTCAGATACCGCTGCCCTTGAGCCACGACCTCTCTGGACTCCCACCGGGAAGAGGCCAAGGCTCCTCTGCATTCCTGGAGATCTAAATAGACAGGAGACATTCCTCCGACTACATTTTAAAGTGCAGTAAATTATTTTTATGAGTCTATTCACTGAACTAATATGAAAAAAAAGACAGACAATTATAACACTCAGAACAGACCCATTAGGGGGACTTGCGAAATTCCTGGTTACACAACCAAGTTGGCAGCAGTGTGCGTGATGTAGACATCTACTTCCTCCTCGCCAGATGCAAACATCTCCGGCGCAAACGTAGACATCTCGTATCTCTTCTGCAGATGTCAGGCGCACCGGTGCTTCCCACACATGTCCGCTGGCCCCCGTCCAGATAGGAGCTGCGCTTGTTTCCTCTGGTTTTCATCATATGTTGTTTTTATGGCGTCCATTATAGGAATGTAAACTTATATTGTTGGCGTAAGGTGTCATCTATTCATTGCACGGGGCACCCAACAAATGTAGGCAAGTTTTTTTTATTTTATTGATGGCCGAAAAGTGGTAATGTTCCTCATTAGGGAGAGGCACCATGGAGATGTGTGGAGACTTATACATCATTAGTGGCTCCACTGAAATATAAATATATTCAAAAAGGCTCATGGGAAGAGAGCTAGGACTCTGCATCGCCATCTATTGGATGTAGCATTCCTCAAATCTTATCCAACTCACTGATCCTTGCAATGTGAATGAGATCAGAGCCAACCAGATATTCTTCTGCAGACAGCTGTTTCAGGGTGTTTGCCCCTCATCAGTGCAAATCGTTTTACAGTAGAAATATGTTCATAGATAATAGTGTACTATTGCATGCTGGTATTGATATAGATTAGCATGGGATTTACATAAGTCCCTAGTGGTAGGAATATTGTATTGTATTGAATTGAATGTATGTATGCTTTATTGTGTGAATGTAATTTATTCCCGAGCTGTGTCTCGTGGCTAGGTGTGTGTATGTATTAGACGATTTGGTTGCAAATAAACTTTTATTCAATCAAAAAAGGTAGCCTAGGTTGCGCCGGCTCCTGCCCAGCCCAAGAACCCAGGTAAGGAGGCGAAGAGGTCCCCGACCCCGCCCGCCCCATCGGAGGTCATTTCTTTCACCCTCCCCCTGATCTCCGAGGTATCCTCCCCTGCTCCCCGCCTCTCCTCCCCTCTCCCCGTGGCTGAGGCCCCTCCAGTCTCGGTCGCCCCCCCCCCTCTCCCTGGAGGAATTCCCCCCTCTTCTCCCCCCAGGTACCGTAGTTAAGAAGAGGAAAGCTGCAGAGGAGGACGTCGCCGTCTCCGACACCAGCAAAAGGATAATCGTGGAGTTGGAGCATCTCTCCGAGACCAACGTCGATGTAGAGGAACAGATGGTGCAGATGGTGGAAACTCTCACCGACGAAGGGGAGGAGAGTGACTTCGATGACTTCATCGAGGTCCAGGAGGCCCCCCCCAACAACGTGCCTACATGGAAGCCACTGGAAGATTTCCTCTGTGGTGCCATAGATGGCCAGTATTACTGTGAAGAGGAGGACCCGCCCGACGGGTTCATCGGATAAGTTGGTAATGTATGGTCTAACCATCCCTTTTCTCCAATATCATGGCTAATTTATCACTCTTTAGCATAAATGTGAGGAGCATTAGAGATAGGTCTAGATGCCAGACAGTATTAACCCTTCTTTCTAGTCAGTTAGCCGACGTATACTTTTTATAGAAATGTTCTTTGGTGTCGTGCGGGACCTACCGCCATCTTTGTAGGCGTTGGGTTCATGGTCCCTCCTTCTGGTCTGGCGGTGGCGACTGCAAGTCCGCAGGGGTGGCCATCTTGTTTAGGGGAAACAGTTTCACGCTTGATTCGGTCCGGGAGCTCGTCTGCGGCAGGTTACACGTCGTGGACGGCACCTGGGCCGGGGAACCGGTTCGGTTCATCAACGTGTATGCTTCCCCGGACAAGGGCAACCGCCTGGAGCTTCTCCAGGTACTGCGGGCTCAGCTTGCTACCACCAGAGCGGTGGTGATGGCCGGCGATTTCAACTGTCCTATAGAGGAGGACGGCAGGAGTACTTCATCTAAACTCGATGTCATGTCCAAACTGCTTATAGAGATGACAACCGAGGCTTCCTTGAGGGACGTAGTGGGCTGTATGGGCAGAGGCTCCGTGAAATATTCGTGGAGCTGGTCCGACGGCTCTCTACGCTCGAGGATCTACTTTGTCTTTGTCTCGGAGTGGTCATGTAGGTTAGGTTCTCTATGGTCCCCTTTCTTTTTCCGACCCCAGGGGCCCTTACTTTCCAGGGCGTCCGGGAAAAGGGCTCCCCCGGGGGCCCGGATCCTGGAAGTAAATGCTCCCTGTTGATAGGGAAGACGTGTCGAGGAATTAGAGAGCCTACTGGTCGGGAATGACAAGGTATTCTTCTCTAACTTCTGTGACTGGTGGAAAATTTTTGTGAAAGTGGATTTTCGAAGCTTCTTCGGGCAAAAGGCTCCCCACCAGGGTGCGAAATAAGGGGGCCTTCAGAGGGGATGCAACGAGAGGGTTTCCGCGGACCCCCAGGGTGCGGCGGGGGATGGGGGGAGGGGAGGAGGCCAAAAGGGGGCCTAAAAAGGGCCGTTGAGGAGGAATCTCGGCAAATCCTCTTCGCCCCCGGGGAACACGGGAGAAAGGTGGAAGTGTAACTTTTTTCTTCAGGAAGATCCAGCCGGACAAAACCCCCTCTGAACAGCTGGAGATGAGACCGGAGAAATGAGAATGGGTAAGGAGGAGGTGTGGGGTCGACTGGGGACTTCTATCGGAACCTCTACCCCCCCCAAATCTACCACAAAGGACATAGGGATAAGTTCCTGCCGGTATGCTAACACTCTTGATCCCGAGGTGTGCGTGCTGAATGCCCTTGACGGTAGAGGACTTTTCTCTGCCCCCAAATCCTTTTTAACCGGGGAGGGTGGGGAGCGACGGTTCCCCCCCAAAACTTTACTTGCCTGGGTAAACCCGATCTGTCCGGACTGTGGAGGGTTTTGGAGATGGCGGGGGGGCAGAATGCCTCGATTTGCTGGGGGGGGCACGATTACCATTTTGTTTAAGCGGAAGGGAGAAAGGTGCGATTAAAAAATGCGCCCCTATTTCCCCGCTTTCGTCGACTACAAATCCTGGGAAAAGGTTTTGGGGAATAGGGTTTAAAAACTGTCATCGGACGGGGGCAAAACCCCGGGCCAAACCCCCGGGTTCCCGGTGAGGATTGTGGTTTTTAGTTCTGGTGGGGGGACCGGTCCTAATCCCAAGGCCCCCGCACCCGCGGCCCTGGTCGTTGGATCAGAGAAGGCCTTCGACCGGGGCTCCCCCCGTCTTAAGGAAGGCTTTGCGCAAGCTTGGTTTTGGTGAATGTTCTGCGTGTATTAACCCGATGTATTTTGCAAATTTTTTGTCGGTGTGGGGGAAAAGCTTGAAAACTGACTCCTTCCCCCCTTGTCCGGGGGGCGAAAGGTGTCCTTTTCACCTTCCTTTTTGTGTTTGTATAGAGCCTTGTGAGGCTATCCCCCCAGAATGGGAGATCAGAGGATCACCGACCGGGACCCGGACGTTACGAAGTCAGTGCTCGCTCTATATGGACGACGTGACGGTCTTCTGGCCCACCAGGACGGTGGGCGGGCTTTTTCCAGACCCCGCGAGGGTTTTTGACAAGGCTTTTAGGACAAAGGTCAACTGCGGGAAGTCGGGGGGCCATGTCTTCAGAAAATTGGGAGCAGTCTTCTTCCCCCCTTTCCCTGCAACGGGTTTATAAGATCCCCCGGAGTTTTGGTTCGGTAAGGAAGGAGGCCCTAAAGCTTGGGGAGGGGCGCTTTTTTTTAAAAGGTAAAACTAAAGAAATTATTTTTATATTCATCATATATTATACAAGGCACACACGAGCGCAGGACATAGGTATTAATAAAGTTGCTGGCTTTCTATTTTTTAAAAGGGTTGGTGAAGAGTGGTTAAAGCGGTTTTTGGTGAGACCACAGAAGAAAAAGGGATGAAAATAAATTTTTAGCGTATTCTACATTGGTTTGTAGTGTGCTGAGCCAACTGAGAGTCACACCCCCAAGGGGAAATTTTATATAAGGGGAAAGGGGGGTTGGGGAAGCCCGGTGTGGAAACCCCGGGGGAGCCAAAAAAGACCTTGGAAAAGGTATGTGGGGAGAAGGCCCGTGTGGCCCTGAGAGAAGCCATTGGCCCAATCTGGTCTTGCTGAAGGAAGGGGGCCACTCACCCAATTCTACACAGATTTCATATGGGTAACGTAGATAAATTTGGTATTGTATTCTATGCTTTGAACTTTTAACGTGTTATGTTATAAAACCTTTTTAAGATTGTAAAAAAAATATATTTTTCTTATTAAAGAAAGGTTTTATAAATTAATGAATCTAGATTCGTTAGATAAAAAAGTAAGGACTAAGGTCTGCACCCAATTTCACGGTGACATAGACTGTTATTTGTCACTAATGAAATATATTTTTTTTCTAAAACCCTATTTTCTTAATTTTTAAAGGGGCAATCAAAGGGGGTTTGGGCTTTTGGGGTCTCAGGAGGCTCTCCCTGGAGGGTAAAGCATTGGTTTGGAACGAGATCCCGCCGGCTTTCTTACAAGCGCAGGCCCGGCCCCCTCGCCCCCGTTTTTTTCGGGCCCCTTACCAGGGGTGTTCCTTTTGGGGCTCGAAGATGGATGAGTTAAACGGACCTTCTCTACAAGGGGCCCTCAAAGGGGGGGAAGGCATCCCGGATATCCCCACCTTGTGGGCTTTCTTTTGTTTTGGATTGCTCCGCCGGCCCCATCGTCCAGAAAAAGGTCTGGGGCAGTCCGGGTTTTCCCCCTTTTTCCCCCTGCCCCTTTGGGGTGGCCGGGGTGGGATCAAGGGGGGGGTAGCTCCTTCCCTTCAATGGGGGACGCCTTGGGGTTTTTTTGGCGTCACCGGTTCGTGAGGGAGCACCAACCCGGGGGGGTTTTTGCCCCATTTTTGGGGAAATCAAGGTAATCCAAAGCTCATAGACCCAAGCACGTTGGGACGACCCGATTTGCCGGGCGACCCCGCTCCAACGGTTTGGAAATTGGTTTTTCTTGCGGTTTCCCCCAACAAAACACAAGGACATGTGTGGATGGCCTCCAGGGGGTCTCCCCCTCGGTCCTTCATGCATCCCCGGGAAACCTGAGTAAAAAGCGGTATTCCCCAGGTGTCCTTTTGGGGGAGGAAACCGCACACATTTTTTGGGATGCCCTTTGTCAGCGTTTTTTGGATTCCTACAGCACAAAATAAGGACCCCGTACCCAGGAAACATATAAAGCACACGCCCTTTTGCTTTTTGGGTTTCTTTCCTGGGTCACACAGTGGGGCCCCCCCCCTTATGAACTTTTTTAAAGGGGAGCCATGGATCTCAGGAACCCGCCTTACCCTGCACAGAGAGAAATTCGGTGCAAGTTTGTGGCGGCTGATTCACAGCCAGTAGAGATACTGCGCCTGATGATCTGCAGGGGGACGACGATTTTAATGTTTTTTGCTTATAATTTTTATTTCCCATAACCTTTCCCTCACTTGTCTGTGCATATATTTTAATAAAAATCGGGCCTTTGTGTTATCCACCCTCCCCCCCCGCATATCCCCTACCATTTCCCCACTAACCTTTTCCCACAAGGTCTAAAAGTAGTTACCCTACTTTGACGTTTTCAGTTAAATTTTGTTATAGATAATAGTGGACATTGCTGTGGTATAATATGTATAGATTTGCATGGGATTAGGGGGGAGGCACCATGGGGATGGTGGAGACTTATACATCATTTTGGGCTCCACTGAAAATTAAATATATTCTAAAAGGATGGGGAAAAGAGTAGGGCTCTGCAATGATCTATTTGGGGTAGCATTTTCCCAAAAACTTATCCAAATCACTGACCCTTTCAATGTGAGAATAGAGCCAACCCCGATATTCATCTGAGACAGCTGTTTCAGGGTGTTTTCCCCCCATCAGTGCAAAAACGTTTTTTACGTAGAAAAAATGCATAGATAATTGGGCTATTGCAAGGGGGGGTATTGATTTAAAAATTAAAATGGGATTGACATAACCTATTTTAGGAAAATTTTATTGTATTGAATTGCTTTATTGTGTGAAGTAATTATTCTGGCTGTGTCTCGTGTTGGAGTGTGTACGTATTAGACGATTTGGTTGTCAATAAACTTTATTCAATCAAAAAAGGTAGCCTAGGTGAGAGGCTTAAGGAGCCCGAAAGGGGGTTAATTTTCATTTTGAGGGCCCATGTAGGGGTGGGAGATTATAAGGGGGCCTTCTTAATGAAGTTCTAGGGGGGTTTCCCGTTTAGGGGAGCACGGTTCTCCATTTTTCTAGGGAGTTCCTAGTACAGGGGAGCGCTGTGTTCCCTTTGTTTATGGGGTTTCCCCGTACGGGGGCGCTGTGTTCCATTCTGCCAAGAAAGTTCCAGTATGGGAGCACTGTGTTTTTCCTTCTGTTTTAGGGAGTTCCCCGTACGGGGAGCGCTTTTTCTCCATTTGTTTTATGGGAGTTCCGTACAGGGGGCGCTGGTTCTCCATTTCCTCTATGGGGGTTCCAGTACAGGGGAGCGCGTGTTTTTTCATTCTCCCAAAGGAGTTCCCCTTTAAAGGGAGCATGTGTTCTCCATTGTTTTTATGGGAGTTCCCAGACAGGGGAGTGCTGGTTCTCCATTTGTTTATGGGGGTTCCCAGTACAGG
>JAODAL010058803.1:0-21880 GCA_025379985.1 Phyllomedusa bahiana | reverse complement strand
TGGGGGTATCAAAAATGCAGGCCCCTCAAAGCCACGTCAGAACTGGAGTGGTCCCTAAAAAAAAATGTATATTGCAAATTTTCTTGAAAATGTGAGAAATTACTACTAAATTTCTAAGCCCTCTAATGTCGTAAAAAAAAAAAAGACATTTAAAAAATGATGCCAACCTATAGTGGACATATGGTAGATGCTAGTTATAAACTATTTTGTGGTGAATAATTATCTGTCTTGCACGCAGAAATTTTGCAACTTTCAAAATCGCAAAATTTTTCCAAATTTTCATGAAATTTTGATATTTTTCACAAACAAACAAGGATTGTATGGATAAAAGTTTCTTACTAACTTAAAGCACAATGTGTCACGAGAAAACAATCTCTGAATACATGGATTGGTGAAAGTGTCAAAAAGTTATTCTCACATAAATTGACACATGTCAGATTTAAAAAATAGGGCTGTGTCAGGAAGGTCAAAACAGGCTGGGTCCTTAAGGGGTTAATGTTTGTTTCTTAGCTATATTGGTGCAATTAGAATTAGTTGCAAAACACATTGTTATAATCACTTTTGTTCACTAAAATTGCAGCCTATGGGGAAGAGAGCAAACAGTCATCTAACAACAAAAATCAATCTCTTCCTTCTTGAGCAGAATTACCACATGATTTTTTTTTCTTTTGATACATCCTTCCTTAGCATAAATCACTGTGTCTTTGGATGCTCTTGAAAGCAGACTAGAATCTGTCTTCATTTTATATTCAGCAATTTCCTTAATTTGTTGCCAAAAGTGACTAGTAAGACTCCCCCTAGTCAAAACTGGCATTCTGGTAAATTTCATTTTCCCAATAAAACTATCTCTTTAAACATACATCAGCAGCAAGAACAACTTTTGAAAAATCGACATTGTCTGCGTAGTAGATAAAACTACATTGTTTTTCATTTGTACAGATTATATATACAACATATGGTACATGGCTATTCATAAATTCCTTAGTGTTATATTGTCATTTCTCAATAATGTACTCCAGTGCATACTTGTATTAGCTTTAGTTATAACATTGCTTAGTCAACTGAATTGTGTGCTTTTTTTTTGTTAAGATATGTGCAATTTTTATCGATCAATCCAGAAACAACCTGATTCTGCTAAACGTGCATGCCTATTATCATGTTCCAGTCTTTCAATTCCTAAAGGACTGTCTACCTTCATACCTTAAGGGCTGTGCAATCTTTGCAAATGTTTTCATTGCACTCCAAGAATAATGCCTAATTTTTCTTTTTACATAACTTGCTTTTTATGAGTTTTATAGCACTATTTTAGAGTATGTATAATTTACATTATTAGACTAATGTAGCAATACCACCTAAGTATAGATAGAAAGATATATAAATAAATACATAAATAGATATTCTAGTTCTTTAGCACAATTAAAACATGTTTTAAGCAAAAAATATTTTTCCTATGGATGCATTCAGAGCCTCAACTTTTTCCTTTTCTCATTAATGTAGAAGGGCCATGTGAAAGCTTGTTGGCTTGATTTTTGTATGTCAGACTGAACTTTTTACTGGCACTGTTTGAGGGTACCAATTTATTCTCCCCAACAGCTTCACTGTTGGTAAAAATTATAAGTATGTATTTTTATGGTGAACTTTTTTTTAATTTAAATAGTTTTTATTGAAGAAAATTGTGAAAAAAGTTCAGCTTATTATTCAGTCCTTTATGTTCCACTGGGAAAAAAAAACCTTACATAGTATTTAAAAGCATTACTGCCTGTCAGTGTTGCACTAAGGTGCACACTCTTTATGATTTGGAGATGTTAGGAGCCCCACTTATGATAGTTTAAATCCAGTTCATTGACAGTTGGCTACCTCTTTGGCTTTGTCGGAAGACAATTTATTCACAGATGTTTATAAGAGACACATAACAGAATTGTGGTTAGGCCATGTTCACACGGCTTATTTTGGGACATATCTCGGCCCGTATTTTGCGCCGTACTGCGCGAAATATGGGGCGAGATACGTCCCAGTCATTACGGTAACCCACAGTTCTCATAGAGAACTATGGATTACGGCTCCTCTCCCTGCTCAGACAATACGACGTGGGGGGAGTGACATGTCAATTATTCACGACATATTTCGGAATAATGAATATCTATGGGGCCAGCGGGCTGCAGACTCCCCCACCCCGCCCTCGTACACACCGCATAATTGCGGACGAAATACATGACCGCAATTAAGCCGTGTGAACTCAGCCTTAGAGCTGATAAATCTCTGTTATGCTAGCCTACCCATTGAATAGTTACCCCATGAATGTATATGGCCACTATTGTATTATTGCCTAAGACAGAGAAAGTTACTCAAAACTGAACCCACATGAACTAATTTCTTTAAACAATTGTGACTGAAAGATCGTGGCAAAATTTTAAGCAATCAGAATTAACAAAATTATATCCAATATTATATGTGGCAACCTAACAGGTTTAATTCTGGACAGTAAACCTTTATTAATTTACATAAGATACACATAAGATACACATTTAAAATCTTGTAACAGATGATGTGATAGGATACAGGTAGAGATGGGCGAATTTCTAAAAAATTCGATTCGGTCACTTCGCCGAATTTTCCGCCAAAATTCGTCTCGGTCCAAATTTACTTCGGCACAAATCGGTTAAAAAACAGCATTTCCGGGGCTGCACGACCTGCAGGGGGCTGTTTGGCGTGTGCCCTGCTTAAAATTGAAAGGGAGCTTTGGGTTTTGGGCTTATACAATGTTTTTTTTTGGTATGACACGCACATGCTGCCCCCTCTTGAAACGCTTCACTATAAAATTCCCCGGGCCTTTAAAAGGGCAAAAAATGACCAAAAAACTCAAGGGGAATGAGCCTGATAAGTCATGCAGCGAAAACTGGAAAAAAAAAAAGCTGAGGCTCGGGGGAACATTAGTGACAGAGTGTGGAGGTTTAAGGCGGCGCCACAGCAGCATGAGGTAAGACTGGGCACAATGCCATTCTGGAGGGGGGCAAACAGGAGAAGGCCACAGAGGGGCACAAAGACTGAGAGCGAGGTCACGGCGGCAGCCATGAAATTTAGGCAGTGGGACAATGACATCTGGAGGTGGCAAAACTAGCAGGGCCCCAAGTGGCACAATGACACGTGGGAGGTCACGGGGAGCGCAGCAAGAGGTCAGGGAGTGTCATAATCTCATTTGGAGGTGGCAAAAAATGGAGTAGGCCACAGAGTGGCACAATGAAGAGAGTGGGAGGGCACGGCCAGCAGCATGCATGAGGTCAGACAGTGGGCACAATGACCACAGTTGTGGGAGGGCACTGGCAGCTAGCCACAGCAGCAGCATGAGTGGTCAGTACAGTGGCACAATGACAGTCTGGAGAGGGTGGAAAATCAGGTGTAGGCCACAGGAGTGGCACAATGAAAGAGAGTGGAAGGGCCACGTGGCAAGCAGCAGCACATGAGGTCAGACAGGTGCACAGAATGACACAGTGTGGAAGGTCACGGCAGAGCAGCCACAGCGCAAATGAGGTTCAGACAGTGGCACAATGACTTTTGGACGGTGGCAAAACAGGTAGGAGGAACACAGAGTGGCACTATGACTGAGCTCGTGGAGTTACTGGCCGGCAGCTAGCATGAGGTCAGGCAGTGGCACAATGACATTTGGAGGTGTGGCAAACAAACTGGAGTTGGCCACAGAGTAGGCACAATAACACAATCGTGGTAGTGTCACGGTAGCAGCAGCATGAGGTCCAGGCAGTGGGCAGACAATCAATTTTGGAGGTGGCAAAAACTGGGTAGGCCACAGAGTGGCAACAATGACATGAGAGTGGAGGGCACGGCAGCAGCCAGCATGAGGTCAGGACAGTGCACAATGACACAGTGTGGATGGTCACCTGGCAGCAGCCTAGCAGCAAGCATGAGGTCAGGAGAGTGGCATAATGACATTCTGGAGGTGGCAATAAAAAGGAAGTAGGCACAGAGTGGCACAATGGACAGAGATTTGAGGTGATGGCGGCTATGGTAGAGCAACGCATGAGGTCAGAGATGTGGCCACAGTGACACAGTGTGGATTCACGGCACCAGCAACGAGCAGCTTATCAGCCAGCAGGAGAGTCATGTCAAGTTAGTGGCACAATGGCGAGTGTTGAGGTTGGGTGGCAATTCAGTCCCTGGTAAATGATGGGTGGTAGAGGCAGATGGGGAAACTCTTGTCAGGCAGATGTGTGGCATCAGGCGGGTTTGGGCGGCATCAGAATAGTGGCTGAGTGCAGGTAGTTTTGAACCAGAAACCTTGACGCCTAAGGATTGGGGTGTGTGGAAATCCTGGCCGATACACGCCTATGATTCATCTTGACTCAAAGTGTCAGTCGTTCCACATTTCCCGTTGGACAAGCGGGTTCTTCCTTGGGGTAACGATGGCCCCCGCGACACTGAAACCCAGCTCTGATGCCTATTACTACTGGCCGGGCAGGACAGCTTCTCCACTGCAACTAGCAAGTTGCTGCCACATCATCCAGTTTGGCTTGCCACAGTAGTCCAGAGGTCTTCTATCTGGGATGGTGCTGGTGGCAGAGTGCTGTCCAGAAGTAGGCTCACCCACACTGTTGGATTCAGGGACTGCTCCAGGTCCTGCTGCTGCTGGCGGCTACCTATCCTCACTAGGCGGGTGATTGGAAGCTGCTTTCAGTGACTCCAAGACTTAGGTTGCTGCTAATGGAGCTGGTAATGCCTCCCCTACCCCTCCCACACCTTCCCCCAGCAGTCTGCGCGCAGTAGTTACGTTGAACGCTGAGTGAACTCCCCCTGGTCTATACCTGTAATGAGGAGGGTCGATGCCGCACATAGCAGCGGCCACAACTGCTACGGAGGATTTTCCCTATAGTATTTGAGTTTTGGCCTCACCTCTCAATAGCTGGGAAAAAGGCTCCCATTTTGGACCTGGCCAGCTGAGGTCTCCAATAAAGGTGTGGAGATGCAGAAGTCATCCCTCTCTGCGGATGCTGACTATTCGGCTGCACTTAGCCAGGCAAATCAGCATACTGCGGGCCATTGCTAAAGTGACTCCGAGGGGCTCCCTGCCTCATCATCCACTGTATACTGCACGGTGCTTGCCGGGTCATCTGCTCGTCTTCCCTCATCTCCATCTACCCCTCTCAGCTGCTCCTGCTCCTCCTCTCTTGTCACTTGGGTAGAAATCCACTCACATTTTCACCAGTACAATGCTTTCTGCTCCAATGTCCTCCTCCTCCTCTCTCCATTTCAGTCCACCAAGCCCGGACTCATGTGCGACGACGAGATGTAGTCGCCACATCATCCAGTCCCCTTGCACCAGACAGATTTTTCCGGCATCTGTTACAGACATGAAGCAGTGGAATGACGTATTCATACCCGTAGTCCTGGATTACTGACAAATAACGTGGCACATCCATCGATATTGGCTCTTCACAAACGGCAGGTGTCACGCATGAGCTGCTCACTGGCGACATCAAAGTATACAGGGAATACTCCTGTCCACCTGGGATCATATCCAAAAAGATGCGTTTAATGGCCTTTTATGGTTCAATGACATGTCGGCTTCAACATGGGTAGGCTGGAATTCCACACGGGTTGGAAAAATCGCTCTATCAGTGTGTGGGAGGGTGAGAGGAGGCATTCTGTCCGCTGCAACTCGGAGGAGGGTTTACTTGTCCATGCTTTGTAGGAATGGGGATGAAGTCGCATGCACAGTTTCCTGGCCAGTTTTCAGAATCTTTCTGAAGATCTGTGGAGAGTATGTCAGGAACCGTTTCACTGAACCAGACTTGAATGCCACGTGTTGCGCCATTGCAGGGCGCATGGACCATCCCTCTCGGTGCAGCGGCCGGACACCATGTTCCTCCCATTGTCCGTCCCATGTTCGATTTGCAGTTGGCGCGGAGGAAGAAAGCCACACATCGATTTCTTGCTGCTCATGAGCGGAGCAGTTCCTCGCCCCTGTGTGACTTCGTTTGCGAAGGCGAAGCAGTATGTAGAACTGCGTGACACCGCTGTTGCCCTACACATGTGGTCATGATGGAGCAAGAGATACTTGTGGAAGGCTGAGAGGGTGGTGCGTGCGTGGCCAGGTGGAGGAGGAGGAGCGGATACCGGATTATTGGCCCAGAAGCAATGAAGCACAGTTTTGACAACGTTGAGGAGGAAAGGCCGAATGCGAGTCTCCTTGTCCTAAATGTTGTTGGTGTGCCTGCGGCAGGAAGCACTTTCCCACCCAGTGGGCCGTAAAGGACATGTACTGGCCTGACCGAAAGTTACAGTCCGCCCGTCCGCGCTGCAGTGCACCTTGGAAAAAAACCCAAATAAGCTAAGGTTTGACCCACTTTCGTGTTTGGTATGCCTTTTTGGAAAAAAAATTTAACGGTTTGGGAAAACTCCCCCATCTGGCTCGGCACAACCCAAATTAGTTTCTGAAGGGTGCAGTGTCCCCCCATTTGGAAGGGGGGGATTTGGCAGTACCCCCAACTTGGGGACAAGGAGCACGGTAGCTCCCTTTGCACCTTGGGAAATGGTTGGAGGGAAAACTGTTGTCTTTTTGCAATCCCCTTCGCTAAACGACTGTGGCGCAATTAAAGTAGCGGGGGGAGCAAAAACCACCCGGGAAAGGGGAGACGATGTTCCAAAAGGAAAACGTTCCCTTCTACAGAGGGTGGTGGAGCCTTTTGACGGTTTGCAATGGCATGCTGCCATTTTTGGCCCCGCTGCTGTTTGCTGCGGCGGCGGCGGGGTGGCCCACCACATTGAGAAAGGGTTTTCCCCAGGCCACCGGATGGTGATGTTTGCATGTGTTAAACGCAGGGCCGGGGGGTTGCCAATGTTAGCCCCCCTTGGCCCCCTGCTTTCACTTTCTGCCCACAAAATTCTACATTTTAACCCCATATTGGCCCCTCCGGTTTTCTTAGCGAGGAACCCCACCGCCAAGTAGTGATTTTACCCCCAAACGCCCCGGGACTGAGTGTTTTCTACCGCTGCTGCCTCGTGACCCCGGGTTCCGTACTTTCCTTGGACCTGTTTCCCTGCTGGCCCTAAGGGCCACAAAACCCCCACTTGTGGGGGCCCGCCCGTGTTTGACGCGCAAGTTTGCCGCCCTCTTCCCCCTGACCAAATGATGAAGCCTTGCGTCCCCCGGCCCAAAGTGCGGTCGGTAATCATAATTATTTTGGTGTTTTCATCGTCATGCTGCCCTCACCCAACGGTTTGGTATGCCGAGGCTGACCCCCCACAACATGACCCCCCAAATGCCACTTCAACATCTATATTTTCCCGGGCCAAAATGCAGGAACAAGGGGATATTGGCCCCATTTCTTCGCTCCCAAGTAGTGCTGACTGCCCTCCTCAAAATTGTTCCCTCTATATAGTGGTGAGGGAAAACGGATGGGACAGAGGGGGTGGGGGACAGGTGAGGGCCGCTGCCGCTCCCGGGCCATGCCAATTAGGTTGTGTCTGATTTTCCCACTGACTTTGGGGGGGTTGTCAGATGTCTTTTGGGAGGAAGTGGATGACTAGTTAACCAAATCAAAAACCCCTTGGGTTGCTGAACAACACAGGCCCGCTAGATGACAGCGGCGTTTGGCCTCACGAATGCCCCTGCTGCGACATCCCCTTGCTGTGCTGGCCTGGGCGTTCCCGGGAAAGTTTGTGCCAGCACCGAAAAGGGTGCAGAGCCTGCCACCTTCTGTTGACATACTGTTTTTCTAAAATGTCAGACCTGTTTGATGAAGATATCTGTTTGATAAATATCCCCTGTATTTGACTCCATAAAAAACTATTTACCCTTTTTTTAAAAGCGTTTACAAAAGGCAGTGTTTTTTTACGTTTTAAAAAAAGGATTTTTAAAATTGGTTTAATTAACCTTCGTTGAATTGGTTTCAGAATTTTTTTGGCGTGAAAAAAGAAAAGGGTTTTTTTTGGAGTCAACTGAAAAAAACTTATTAACCCTTTGGGTGTAAATTGGCCAAGAAATTTAGCCCCCCCCCCCAAAAACTGCTTTTTAGCGTGTTACAAGCGGTTTTACGCTACCAACAAGAGATAAAAAGTAAATTTAACCCTTTTTTGTGAAATTAATTTAAAGGAAAAAAAGTATATATTTTGGCGTGAAATGAGGTTTCTTGGGGTCACCCCAGTGAAAAAAAAACCCTTAATTAACCCCCTGGATGTAAATTGGCCAAAAAATTGAGCCACCAAAAAACTATAGCTTTTTTAGCGTGTTAAAAAGCCTGTTTTTTTTCGCTACACAACAAGAGATAAAAATTTAAAATTAAACCCTTTTCTTTTGAATTAGGTACAGGAAAAATGTTTATATTTTGGCAGTGAAAATTGCGGTTTCTTGGGTACCCCCGCTGAAAAAAAATATTAATTAAAACCTGGATGTAAATTTTCGCCAAAGAATTTAGCAGCCAAAAATGAAGTGGTATTTTATTGTAAAAAAACGTGTTTTTTAAATGAATACAAAAGGAACTGGCTTAGATCCCCCTTGGTTTTCTGTGTGTGAGCAGATAGGATTTAGAGTATTGCAGCTGCAGTGGACGCACACTGGATTTCGATCAATCCCCCAAAAAAATCAGAAATAGAATTTTAAGGAAGCAGTCTTTTGAGACGAGCTTAGACCCTCACAAATCGTGTATAAAAAATGTACCTAATAAGAGCTATCAGCCGCGGAAGCACCCTTCCCCGATCAGAACAGAGAGGGGTGGAGCCCCAGCATCGAGCCCGGACTTATTTTGTGCGGGAAGTCACGAATCCCGCCGGGCTTGATTGGCTTATCTCTGAAATGTCATGAGGCTATGCCCCTTTTTCCCCCCAGGTGCTTTGCCCCATGTAACCCATGTGCTCGAGCCTTTTATCAATGAAAACCCCCCCAACTTCGTTCACCCGAAGTACCCAATGTTCGACCTTTGTTTGAACCGAAGTTTTCCCGAAAAATTTAACGAATTCCACTTGTTAGAATAATTCGCCCCCTCTCAGATACAGGGCCCCCTTTGGGTTTTCTTTAGTTTCATTTAGGGGGTTTTTGTTTGCCTGTATGGCTGGTTTTGGCTATAGTTCCACCTTCTGCAGGTGGTTCCAGCTACTTTATACTTGCCCAAAGGCAGAGCTGTATTTAAAACTCACGCTGCTCTGTCAGCGCAACGCTGGATATTGATTATATATTTTAATAGGTTCCCCCCTTGGACTATGTCAGACTTGTTGGACTATGTAGGGCCTGTTGGACTACAGTATGTAGGACCAGCATTAGATCCATTTCTTTAGTAAAATGGGGGGTTGTCAGGGGAGTTTTTTAATTTGGGTTATTATTGAGTTAAGCTGAGTTTTTGCCCCAAAAAAATGTGGCCTGCCATGGCCCCGGGGGCGGACGGGGGTACTTAGATTTGAAATCCTTGGGGGGAGCATACGTGACACTGGGGTACCGTTGCGTCCAGGCGCTGCCCTTTTTCCCGGAAGCTGGCGGGGATCGCTTCAGCTTTATGCTCTCCCAGAGGAGCTGAAGACACTATTGCGGAGCAGAGAGCGAGCTTTCTGCCTATACCTGCCTATGGAGAATTACCTGCCCATGGGGGGCTTTTCCGCCTATTTCTTGCCCATGGGGGAATATACATTTCCCATGGGGGCATTTTCCCTTTTTTTAAAAATTGGTTACCTGCTATGGGGGACTATATCCCTTTCCCTTTCCTGCTTATGGGGGACATATACCTGCCTATGGAGGACACTAAACGGCATATATGCCTATGGGAAACATTAAACTGCCTATACCTGCCTATACGGGAGATTATACTGCCTATGGGGGAGACTGGCTATACCTGCCTATGGGAAACACTAATCTGCCTATATTTGTCTATGGGGGACATTAAATGCTATACCCGCCTATGGGGACATTAAACTGCCATACTGCCTATGTAATTTTATTGGTATCCTTTTTATTTTTTTAATTTTCCCCGTAGCCGCTGCATTTTCCCCCTTTTGGGCCCCGTTCACACGGTTTAAACCAGGGATTTCGGTGTAATTACGAATGGGGTGCGGCCCATTACGGGGTGAAAAAGTCCTGGTCATTCAGTAATCCCAGTTCTATTTTTGGTTGCGTCTCCCCTCCCCCGCTCGGGAATATGCCCAGGGGGGAGATTTAATTACAGGTCACTTTCTAGCGGCGTGTACACGCCGCTAGGAATGATTGTCTATGTGCCGGCGAAATGCCGGCCCCCGTCCCTCCCCCCTTCCGCCTGCCCCGTCGGGGAAGGTTATTGCGGGGCGTAAAATTTCGTCCTGCGTTTAAGCCGTGTGAAAAATGGGCCCTTTGGTTATTTCCGAGTCAATAAGTTTTTTGTGGCAAAGGTAGGTGCCTCGGCTTATATTTGGGTCCGCTTATTCTCTCGTATATACGGTTTTTTTTGTTTTTCTGTAGTTTTTTTACATTTTATTTTGGTGTTAGTGATGGAGGTGTTTTACAAATGCCTCTTTTTTAAATTGGCGGGGGGGTCGCAGCTTTTCCTTTGATATTTTTTCCTTCCCAGCCTAAAAATACCAGCCCGCTGCTGTCCCAGAAGTCGCCCCATCTTTTAAATGGCCATTTTTTGGGTAACCCCCCTTATCTGTGTATTTAAATAGGAGGGGGGGTTGAAAAACCCTTGGGGGTAAAAAGGGACCACTGGATGACATTAGGCCCAAGAGACATCTTTTAGATAACTCTGTTATTAGCACTAAAACAAAATAGTAAGTCCTCCCCTCAAAAAAACAAACAAAAAAAATGCAGAAATTAAAAAAACTTCTATTAAAAACAGTACCATTAACATCCCTCATTGAACATTTTATTAAATAAATAGATCGAATGAGTCCAAATTAGCTCGACAGTAAACCTGCATGAAAAACTAAACCACTAAGAAAAAAGTGACAGTACTAAACTTAATTAGCTGCACCCTTTGAAGATAATGCAAGAGATGGAGTTCAAGCTGCACAATATGATCATGAAGGGTACAGGTCACAACACAATGTCCATGGGGTTTGTTTTCTGTACTCCCGAAGGAATTGTACCTATAAGTTGTGGCCTGAGCCCTCTCTAATGTCCCTCCCCCACCACAATTTTGTTGTGCACGCTAGAATAAACAAAAAATACATCCCACTTTTTACCCCATAACCCAAACCACCCTTACTTGTGACACTTTAATACCCCATAAAACTAACCTGTCACTCTATAACCTAACTCTTCCCTTCCCTTTTAATTTCTTATACCACCCAAAAGGTAAACTAGCAGTGAGGCTGATAGTTCAGGTTTGGGAGGTCCATGGAAATCAGTCCCTTCCCAGCCTAAAATTACCAGCCCATACCCGTCCCAGAAATGGTCCATCACATTTGGTGGTCCATTTATGACGGTAACCCAGCTCTTCCCAGTACCACTGTGGTACATTGGGTGGTGGGGCAATAATGGGAGTGGTGACAAAAAACACCACTAGCTGACACCAAGTGCCAGTAATAGTATTGGACAGGCCAGACCTAAAAGAGGAGGTGAGAGTTTTTTGCCATTGGGGTGGGTACTGTTAAAGAGGTCTGTCAGATAATTCCTTTATTAACACATACACACAAAAAAACCTTCCCCACCTATTACCACATAATCTCCCACTCCACCTAGCACTCCATTATTCTTCCACACCCAGCTATGACCCCATTAAAAAAATACTCAACTGTCACCCATCCAAATAATTTGATTTTACTTGAAATATATTTGCAATAACAAAGTGATAAACTTCTTCTTAATTTTTCATTTCTGGTCATTTATGAGTGAACTTATAAATTTAGAATCACACACAAGAAAGAGGACATAGGAAACCTTCCATGACCTACACAATGCACTCCATTTTGTAAAAAATTTCGAACCTTCAAAACCTTAATCTCAATATAGCATTATCTAAACACAAAACCCTTTTTAAGACACTTTATAATTATAAAAGGCTAAAAAGCAAATTCGACACACCCAAAACAGATTTTATAAATGAGAAATCTGTACTGGTTCATTACTCGTCAAAACAGACCTGAGTTACTCATATAATCTGATACTAGCATTAAAGGTGACAGAGATAGAGAAAATATCCAGTAACATGGAGGAGGTTGTTCTGATCTTTTGGAATTATTATGTTTTTTTTGCTTCAGCCATCCAAAAGAAAAAAAAATCGTATCGCTATCATGGCCTCAACAAATGTTTTTAAGGTCTGTAGGGTTTTGTACAAGTGATCACTAGTGCAATATCACAAATACTCGCCAAAAATTGTATATTGTCATTTAAATGACCTCCTACACACCAAAGAAGCATTATAATAGGTAGGGCAGGTAGGTAATCCTACTATTAGATTTTTAGGTGGGTAAGCTACCCACTAAGTAAGTAATCAAGCCTCTAATTAGGTATATAGAAAGCCTTCTAGTCCCCCACTCAGGCAGGTAAGTTCTAAGGTAGTTAGGTAGCGCTTCAGGTAAATATGTAGGGCCCCAGAGATATAAATAGGGCTCCTATCATCTTTAACATTGCCCACCACAATGGCAAGAACCTCTCACCTCCTCTTTGAGGTCTGGTACAGGTGGCAACATGCAGTGTTGTCATCACATTGGGACACTTCCCTAGACATCTTGTAGACCACAGACCTAAAGTTGCCTTTGGCTTACAGGCATAAACATTGCAGGCAGCTTAATGCAGTGGCTTTATCATGCTGCTTGCTTTAGGATGCTCCTTATGCCATCATGTAGGCCACAGTTCTAATGCAGTCTGTGGCCTACAAGACTAGTTGGTGGAATAGGGAGTTGATAGTTTTCCTAGAGCAGGGTCCTCACCCAGGACAAGGCCTTACATATGACACTGCAAACTTGTTTGGATGTTCCGCATAATGTATCGGCAGCATACTAGGCGGCCTGTGAGGCCCTGCACCATATGAGGCATGGACTCCATTATTACACTCTGGCAGACAAAACAGAGGTGACTAGACTTCTACAGTCCTTCCCACCTCTCTGCCTCCTGTCTTGCTAATAATGTCTCACGCAGCGCCTATCCAGTGTACAGGCACGTAGGTTTGACATCCTTACCACAGCTTGCACTAAATTTTCCTATCATGTAAAGCTGGCTGCCATCTGTGGGGGATTGATGTCACCCAGTTTTCATGAATGCTGGATAACCTATCCAGCATCCAGAAAAACTGGCTAACACCCCATCCTCCACAGTTGGCACCCAGTTTTCCTATCATGGAAAGCTAGGTGCCACCTGTGTGCGATGGGCATCACCCAGTTTTCTTGTATAGTGGATAGACTATGCAGCCTATGTGATGTTTCTGTTTATTTACAGGCTTCCCTTTTGCGCTACAACAAGTTGGTGGACTGCGTTGGACTATTGCTAGACCTATTTCCTCAATAACATAGTTAAAGAAAGTTGTAATTGGGGAGTTTTTATTTAAATAAAAGTGTAGTTACTGTCGATGTTATTTTCCATTACATTTTAAATTTGTTTCTATTTTATCATAAAAAGTGGACTATCTCATGTGATGCGTCTGGGCGCAGCTGCAGGCTGGTAAGTTTAGGGTGGGAAGGGCCCAATAGTCATGGACCTTCCCATCCTGACAGTATCAGCCTGCAGTTTTTGTCCTGATTATGAAAAATGGGTCAGGGTGAGTTGGGTAAAGGGATGATAGGTGGTGTTAGGACCTTAGAGGGTGATAGGTGAGTGGTGGGTGGATAATAGGGTGACAAGTGGGAGTGGGTTAGGTTTTGAGGTAATATGTGGGGGGTGTCTTCTCTGGTGGTGCTAGGCTGCACATAAAATTTAAAATGTAGCAACAAGTATCTACAGTATATAAGTTAATAATTTTTATTACATGACATGTGGTCCCCTTTATTTTTCATAAGCAGTCAACAAAAAACTGGCAGCTGCAGCCGGATACCATCAGAGTGGGAAGGTCCATGGATCTTGGTTTAATCCCACCCTAAAGAAAAACAGTACCCCTAGTGCATTGGGTACTGGATTAGTAGTGAGAGGGTGAAAGTGTCAGACATTTGGTGTCTAAAACTCCATTGAGTGACCCCAAGCCCCAGTTATTGAAATGGAGAGAAATCTGTCAGACACCACCATTGATAAAACTGAATACAATCTTAAAAAAATTAAAAAAAAGATAGAACAGTGTTTTTCACCAGCCTTTGTCTATTTATTAAAGAAATAGATTCAGTCGTGATCCGACATAGTTCAACAAGCCCATCATAGTCCAACAGGGAAATTCATAGGAAAAACATAAACACTATGCACCAACTATAGATAATGCCTATAACTGATTTTCTGAGGGTGAAGGTTGAAGCTGCACAATATAATTCTGGGGAGAAAAGATCACACCCGCAGCACAATCTCTAAAGGGTTTGTCCTCTGTCCTCCTCAAGAAGACTGCGCCAGTAAGGTGTGCCGTGTACCCACCTCCACCAAGAAGTGTATCATTTATTGATTGGATACACTTCCTATTTCCTGTCTGGAAAAAGGATGGTTATTGATAATACCATTTTACAGCAATTGCCAACACAATTGAGCTCATCCAAACTGTCCTTGCTCTAATCCAAAGCACAACACTAATCTTGATCATTCAGTAAATACATGATAAATGTTCTATTGTATGTCTTGACTAGTTAGTTATATTTACATGTATGTACTTCCAAGAGGTAATCAACACACTGTGTATACCATAAATCCATAGCCATTTTACATGACATGTAAACAATTATTGTTGCGTTACAAATTCATTATTATTAAGGGCTTTCTGTTCCTTGCTTCTCATGAGAATGCCACTACTTAGTTGCATTGTTTCATTAAATAGTATAAAGGAGGCAGATTAATTTGGAATAATCCCCGTAAGAGGAGTACTTTATGGTTCTTGTTTAGCAAAACAAACAGAAAACATGGCCTTGTTGCCAATAGCAAACAATTATAGTGCAGTTAACATTTTTAAAGGGGGGTTATAGTCTCAAAAAGAAACCCTATTCATTGCACAACGATAATTTACTTTTATATTAAACATTCTTTCTCAATTATTCATAGTTTCCACAATCTGTTTGCTGTATCCCTTTCATTTTCAGGAATAACAATCACTCCTGTCAATGTGATCTCATGTGGATTGAGATAACCTGTCTGTTGGTAGATGGGCTTTTATAGTTTTGATCAAAAAGGTACACTAAGAACCTCAAAATTTTCATAAATTCCAAAGAAGCAGAAATGCTTTTCCAAAAAATTCCTATTTCACCTTTGACTGTTTTTTAGTGCTTGTAGATTGCTGCTGATATTGTGTTGTGTTTGCATTGCTTTTGGCTGCCACACCAGTTCGCACCTATAGACTCAGTTTTCAAAATGGATGTGCTGACCATATTTTGTTTTTTGACTGTTTACATGGGGAAGTGGCTGGCTGCCATCTTGGTTTTTGCACTCCACCAGGCTTTTTAATCTGATCAGTTTATAGCTGAAATCTTCTCTCTGAACAGGTCTGAACAGACACCAAGAGAGATAACATATATATAGAGTAGGTTACCATCTGGATTGAGGCCACTTTGCCGTTGGTGTATGTTTACAGTTTTATTCAAAAATGTACACTAAGAACCTCAAAATTTTCATATATTCCAAAGTAGTAGAAATGCTTTTCTAAAACATTCCTAAGTCCCCTTTGCCCCTTTGTTTTTTAGTGCTTGCAGAGTGCTACTGATATTGTGTTGTGTTTGCATTGCTTTTGGCTGCCACACCAGCGTGCACCTATAGACTCATTCTTCAAAATGTATGTGCTGACAATATTTTGTTTTTATAATGTAATGGACACAAAGGTGCATAGCTTGTAAAATTAAATTTCTGATAACTAGTGTTGAGTGAACCGTTCGGAAAAAAGGTTAGTTCGAGCCCGAGCCGAACCAAATTTTTTACCGCAAGTTTGGTAAAATTCAATTTCGGGACATGCGTTCGGCGGCATTTTTACTTTCACTTTCAGCTAGTTCCTTCAGTTTTGCCGGCCAGCCAATCAGTGCAGGGCACAGAGAGGGGTCAAAAACGTCACCACTGAGGGTGTAGGGATCTCTTTGGCTGCTAAAATCACATGACCGTTTTATGTGTATGTCATTGTATTTGCTATTGAACGCCATTCGACCTTACTCTCTGTACTACCACTGCTGCCTGTGTGCTTATTTGCCAGCAGGCAGAAACGCCATTTTCTAGCGATCTTGCACAGGAAAAGCTGCTAGTTCGATTAGTCGGAGAGAGGGGGTGGGAGAGGGGCAGCTAGCTTAGGGAATCATACACATCAATAGTTAGGGAGTTAGGGAGTTTTGTATAACTTTTGTATAGTTATTTGCCAGTTTCAAAGCATAAGCATTTAAGAACACTGTTGTTTGCTGTCAGGGTTCTTCCATAAGACCCCATTTCACAGTTATTTCATAGAAAAATTATGTTTATAATCCTATTTGCCAGTTGCAGAGTATAAGGACTTAAGAACACTGTTGATTTGCTGTCTTGCTGTCAGGGTTCTTCCATAAGACCCCATTTCACAAATATTCCATAGAAAAAAATCTGTTTATAATCCTATTTGCCAGTTGCAAAGTATAAGGACTTAAGAACACTGTTGATTTGCTGTCTTTGGAGTACAGTTCTTCAATAAGAGACAGTGAACAAATCTTGACCTATGTAATATTTTTGAACGTGGAGCGAACTAGAGGTGTTAAACAAGCAAGGAGGGGCGTAGGATGTGGAGCTAGAAGTACGAGACAAGGCGCTCCTCCCAGTGCTCTGGACAACACACAAGCGAGCACATCGTCTGTCAAAGGACCATCAGGCCTGTAATCGCCTGGTCGGCTTCTTGTACATTTGATTACTGAAGAGCGTCACCAATCTGTTCTTCAGTGGTTAACACAACCTGCATCGAGCGGTTTTACCTCCTCGTTCCCTCATTCACGGCCACAAATGTCATCATCATGATCGTTATCATCAGTCCAACCTGAAGCAAACACAGTCCAAATGTCACCCAATGTACAGACCGCCCCAGATAATCCAGATTCTGAAGTGCTCTTTGATGACACAAAGCGGTTGGGGTTAGAAGGCCTTTTAAAAGATCTAGAGGCTAAAGAGGATGATTTTGTGAGCTCTGACGCCCAGTCGCTGTTGCCCTCAGAGGTGGAGAAGGAATCCGGTCCATCAGCAGAAATATCGAGTGGTCAGCGGTGCCTCACAGTGCCTGTGACTTCCAGCCTGCAGTTTGAGCATGTAGACTGTCAGGAACAGGAAGTCACCTGTGATGATGATGACATTGTGGACCCAACGTGGTCTTTTCCGCAGCAGCTGGCAAGCACATCATCAGTGGAAGAGGAGGATGATGGGGTAGTGTCATTGTGGGTCCGGCCTTAGAAAGGGAGGGGGCGGTCGCACAAGTCCGCTGACATTAATCTGCCAGCCATGGTCAGTGGTGGCAGCGGGAACACCGCTACTAGGTTTTAACCGTCGAAGAGGTCCAGGACCTGTGAAGCCTGGGCCTTTTTAGATCAAACCTCAGATTCGCCGACCGACGTCATATGCCGGGTTTGTTTTCAACATGTCAGTAGAGGAAAGAATCTGAAAAATGTAACCACCACCAGTATGAACAGGCACATGCATGTAAAGCATGAATTGCTTTGGAAGAGTCACATGGAGAAAAAAGGCCACAGAGGTCCTGGGCTTCCAACCATTGTGACCTCTTATGCCACCTCCTCCTCCTCTGCCCCATCCAAGCCCAAGCGGTCCTCTGCTGCCATTTTGCCGGAGCAGCATCGGCAAGCACCATCCCCAGTCCCAGACACTGTCGGCTGATTCCCATCACCAGCAACACAACCTACACCTTCCCCTACCACCAGTCTGACCTGCATGTGGCCAACCTGACAGCCAGCCTTCAGTGTACCAGGTGTAGGAGCAGAAGACACGTTGTCATCCCCACCATCCCAAAGCCAAAAGCCTGAATGTCGGCATTGCCAGGCTCTCGGCCTTGGAAATGTTGACTTCCACCTAGTGGACACAGATGGGTTCTGCCATGTCATGGCCCTGGCATGCCCCCATATCAGATGCCGAGCAGGCATTTCTTTGCTAGAAAAGCTGTCCCTTCCCTGGCCTTCCACGTTGCAGAAAAGATTCCAGCGCGTTGGCTGCATCTGTTTCCACCAAAATACCACTTACTACAGACACATGGACTAGTAATCACGGTCAAGTGCGTGACATCTCACTGACTGCTCACTGGGTGAATTGGGTGGATGACAGTGCCTCCAGTGATAGGTCTCGGGCTTGTTGGACACTCTTCCACACTACAGGGATGGTGCAGAGTCCAGATCCCCAACCTCCAATGGTAGCATCACATGCCAAGAGAAACCAGGTCGTTCTGAAATTAATCTGTCTTGGAGACCGTCAACACACAGGTTGAGCTGTGGACGGCTCTGCACACTCAGAATGACCAGTGGCTTGGTGCTAAAAACCTGGCGCCAGGCAATGTGGTGTGCGACAATGGGAGAAATCTCCTTGCCGCTCTTATGATCGGTAGACTTACGCACATCCCTTGCCTGGCACCTGTCATGATCCTGGTTGTGCAGAAATTTCTCAAGTGCTCAAGTCAAGTCTTGACTGTCTGCTGAGGAATGCTCGAAGTCTTAGCTCATACTTCTGGTGTTTGCACTCTGCTTCGGCACAACTGGCAGCGTTGCAGCATGATCTGGTCCTCCCCATCAACCATCTCATTGTTGATGTGGCAACAAGCTGGAATTCCACCTGCCACATGCTCCAGCAATTGTAGCAGCAGCGTAATGCCATTATGCAGTATGAAATGTCACATGGCCTCACGAGCAGTGGTGTGGACCTTGGGGTGTTGAACCATAGAGAGTGGAGGCAGATGAAGGATCTCTGCAACATCCTTGACAGTTTTGAAGATGCCACCAAAATGGTCAGTCAGGACAATGGCATTGTCAGCATGACCATTGTGGTCATATTTGTACTGGAACTTACGTTAGACTCTCTGCGGCAGCAGGTCCGGCAGTGATGGAGGAAGATTTTTCAGACACAGAGCATTACTCGCCATTGGATGTAGAAGGCCTGACTGTTTTCCAATTGTATCGGTCTTCTTTAGGTGGTGGTTCGAGGTCCAGGGCGGGTGCAGGATGGCAGTTCAGCTCACATAGTAGAGGGCATGACGCTAGCCAGGCCTCTGGTGACGGTCAGGATGAGGAAGTAGAGGAGGATGATGAGGCAGAGGTGGACGCCATCGGTACCGATTACCCTTTGGTGTTAACAGTTTGGCACAGATTTCAGGAGGAGGAGGAGGAGGAGAAAGAAGAGGAGGAAGATCTGGTTAGTGCCCCTTGGCCCCAAGGCTTGGGAGATCCTTGCAACATCACACACATGAGTGCTTGGATGCTACATTACCTGCAACATGACCCATGCATCTAGGAAATCAAAATGAACAGCGATGACTGGGTGGCCGCCCTCCTTGCTCCATGTTACAAACCAAAAGTGAGCACTTTCTTTCCATCCACAAAAATTGACAGTAGAATTCAGGAATTTGAGACAGTGCTCATTGACCAACTCGAGACATCTGTTGTGTCTTCTTCAAATTCTAATGTCACGGTGGAACAACGTCGGCTACGTGACAACAGTAGAATGGCAAGTAGCCGCCGCAGCAGGCAGTGTGGCAGAAGTGCACTAGTTAACATTTTTAACTCGGTTTTTACCACGTCACCAATGCTTGCAAGGCAGGGCAGCATTCGGACACATCAAGACCGCATTAAGAGCATGGTCCATGACTACCTGCGACTCAACACCGATGTTTTTGGACTTGATCTGGACCCATTCAACTTCTGGGTGTCCAAAATGGATGAATGGCCTGAGCTTGCTCGACACGCCATACAAATTTTAGCCTGCCTGGCAGCCAGCGTTATCTCAGAACGCACCTTCAGCACAGCTGGGGGGGTGATAACTGACAAACATATCTGTCTTTCCCCTGAGAATGTGGATCGTTTGACATTTATCAAAATGAATCAAGCGTGGATCTCTGACGATTTTATTGCCCCGGTTGCCGATGTCACTGACTAGTAAACTGTAACACGTCTTCTTGACAATGTGAAATACACATTCCATCAGTCATCTATTAACATAAGTCATTCATCAATCATCAGTCATCAGTCAGTCTGCCATAAGTCATCTATTAACTGTTTCAGGGCTCCATACAGCCAAATCAAGTTCCTATTTTTTAACATATTGTGGGCCCCTTTTTTTATTATGGCCCCTGACAGGAATACTGCCCGTACTGCCCTATTGGCACTCCTGGCCGTAGCAGTCGCTATGGGGCCCTGCATCCTAAGGTATCCCAAAAGCCCATTTGACAACTTTGTGAAGAAAATTTTGTCACAGAAAAAAAAATTCACAGGCTAAAATAATTCATTCCTTTACATGGCTAACTGAAAAGATGTGGACAGCGTAGCTATAGGAGGTGCAGCGCTCGCAGCTGTTACGGGGCCCCTTTGACACATAAGAAGATGCCGGTATTGGAAATGGTACATGGTAACTGGCAGGGGTGCCAATAGGGCAGTACTCCTGTCAGGGGCTCTAATCAAAAACGGGCCCAGTGAAAATGTTAAAATTGGGAAAACTTTTTAATAGGGGGTTGGGGGCCCCCATGACTGACGGCAGCCCTGGCTACCACTGCACCCCTATAACTACGGCCCTGCCAGCTGAACCTCCATATTCCCGTTGGGATGTTCTTGCTGCCACCACACAAATGACATGTTCTTGGGCCTTGGCGAAAAAAAGTGATAGGAGGCTCCTGCCAGTTACCATGTGTCATTTCCAATACCGGTGTCTTCTTATTTGTCAAAGGGACCTCGTAGCAGCTGCTGCCGCTGTACCTGCTATGGCTACGCTGTCCTCATCTTTTCAATTAGCCATTGAAAGGAATTAATTATTTTAGCCTGTGAATTTATTTCTGTGACTCTTAGAGCTGAATTGTCTTTACTAAGTTGTTCCACGTATCAATTTTACTCTTATGGAAGGTAATTGCGGATTCTCCTCACCTGTGTTAGCATAAAAATTAACCTGAACATCATCTCCCATTGACTTTAATGGGGTTCGGCCCAAATTTCTCAAAATTCAGGTTTCGGCCCGGACTCAAAGTTTTTACTGCTCGCTCATCCCTACTGATAACTATTAAAGCAAACTGTGCATTTCTGTGTCCATCACATGAAGTAACTGATGAATATTTCCAATAAATGACTGATGCAGCAGAGCGTAGTGGAATGATAGAGGAAGAGAGAAGAGGCGAAGGTTTTGGTTTCATTCCTTTTTCTTACAAAGGACACTTTTATACTTGTTTAAGATGAAATTACTTGCTTGTAGAGCCGGACTTACATTCAGTGTCAGATTGAGGGGCCCACCAAGGGAGTTTATTTAAGAGTCCCACCTTATAGCAACTGTACATGAAAATATTACCTTTTAACTTTCAGGTCTCTCAGATATAAATGCGTGTGTTTTAGCACATAATACAGTGTGTAAAACAGAACTGTATAGTGCAGTACACAATACCAAATGAGTCACACATCTGTCTAACACGTGTCTGTCTCCTAGACATCTGTCTGTCAAACAACTGTCTCACACGTCTGTCTGTTTCATATGTCTGTTTGCCTCACACTTCTAAAACAGTCTAACATATCATAGATAGACACATGACTGAGAAGTTCTATCCATGCCCTTTCCCCTAACTTGCCCATGATTTCAGCTAGCCAAACCATCACCGTGGTCGTAAATTGAAAAGGGGAAGGGAGAAGATGGGTCTGCTGCTGCCTGCAAAAAAGCCCCTTACTGTTACCACCA
>JAODAL010058802.1:0-21880 GCA_025379985.1 Phyllomedusa bahiana | reverse complement strand
AAAACATGTCCTTTGAACAAAAATTTTGGGACTTCTAAGGGGCATTTTCCCTCAAAATTTTTTAACGGGGCTGAGAAGTCATATTTAAAATTTTTTTTGGGGTCAGTTCGTGAGATACACCTATAATTATGGCCCTTTTTGACAGAAATGTGGTTTTCTAAGGGGCATTTCTCCTCACAATTTTTTAATAGTGGTGAGAAGTCATTTTTAAAATTTTTTTGGGGGTCAGAGTGTGAGAACAGCAATAATCTCCCCTTGGAAAAAAATGTGGTTTTAAGTGTTTTTCTCCCTAAAAATTTTTAACATTGGCTGAGAATTTTTTTTTATAATTTTTTGGGGTCATGGCTTTAAAATGCGCAAACTACGGTCCTTTTATAAAAAAAAATGTGTTTCTAACAACATTTGTTTTTTCACAATTACCAAAGTGGCTAAAGGGGTCATGTTTTTAAATTTTTTGGGGGCTTTTTGGGCTTGCATGCAGCATACTACAACCCCTATTCAAAAAAATTTTGTTTCTAACAGACATTTTTCTTCAAATTGACCAAAGTGGCTCAAGGTCATGCTTTAAATTTTTGGGGCATTTTGCTGTGACCAGCTATACTACAGGTCCTTTTCTAAAAAATGTTGTTTCTAACAGACATTTGTTTTCACAATTGTCAAAGTGGTCAAGGGGATGGTGCGCAGAAAACAGGAAAGGGTGGGACACTGTTAAGGGACTCATTTTTGCAAAAATACTTTTTTTTGCAAGATCTTTAACATACTATCAATCCCTGTATTGAGACAACCCTTTTTAATACAATTAAAAAAAGAAAACAAAGACAGGTGGATTCCACCTATTTTAAAAAAGTTTTTCTAAATTAAAGTACTAAAAAACTTTCATGTACAAATAGCTGTTAAAAAATTCCCCCTGAATTTTTACAAGGGGGGTACAGGAAAAATTGCCAGATGTAGGTTATTTCAAGGAAGGGGTAGGAGCACGGGCAAGAACAAGACAGGGACCATTTCCCCCAGCACGTTGATAAAAAGAGAAAAAGATTGCGAAGATAAAAAGGGGACCTGGGGGTAACAGGGGCGTTTTAAACCCCATATTTTCCCAAATGAACTCAATTGGTCCACACTCATACGGAGGGGCAAGCGCAAACCCCGGTATTTTACTGTGTACAGAGGAAGGGTAGAGTTCTCACATTCCGCTTCCGCACTCTGCTTTAGCACACGTTTTCGTTTGTGCGTCATAGGGGATTTTAACCCGCGTGTTAATAGAAAACGGATCCAGCCTGGGCTTTCACCGCACCCCCTGTAATCCGGCCCTGGGTCCCTCTGTGGCCCCGGCAGGTATAGTCAAGTCCAGTTCAACTAAATGGTGGGTTTAAAGATCCTTTTTCCCGGGACTTTTTAAATGGGGGTTTGCAGGTTTGGGGGTCTGTGTGGCCCGGACGGTATAGTCAATTCCAGTGAACTAAAATGGTGGTTGAAAGATCCTTTTTCCGGCACTTTTTAAATGTGGGGTCTTTGCAGGTTTGGGGGCTCATGCTGTGGCCAGGACGGTATAGTCAATGTCCAGTGAACTAAAATGGTGGTTTTGAAAGACTCCTTTTTCCGGCACTTTTAAAAATTTGTGGGGGTCATGCAGGTTTGGGCTCATGCGTTGGCCCAGTACAGGTATTGTCAATGTCCAGTAAAAACTAAAAGGGTGGTTGAAAGACTCCTTTTTCCGGCACTTTTTAAATGGGGGGGGTCATGCAGGTTTGGGGCTCATCCCGGTGGCCCAGGACAGGTATAGTCAATGTCCAGTGAAACTAAAAGGGTGGTTGAAAGACTCCTTTTTCCCGCACTTTTTAAATGTGGGGGTCATGCAGGTTTGGGGCTCATGCTGTGGCCCAGGACGGGTATAGTCAATGTCCAGTGAAACTAAAATGGTGGTTGAAAGACTCCTTTTTTCCGGCACTTTTTAAATGGGGGGGGTCATGCAGGTTTGGGCTCATACTGCGTTTCTAGGACGGGGATATTCAATGTCCAGTTCAAGTAACATGATGGTTCATATCATACTCCCTTTTCTGGCACTTTTTAATTTGTGGGTGATCAGGTTAAGGGTCAGGCTGTAGTACAAGACAGGGATAGTAAATGGCCCTGTGACTTTTTTTCTGTGACTTTAATAACCTAAGTGTGTTGCCTAAGATGTAGCACGTATCCATTTGACTGTTGTGGATGTTTAATTTCAGCTTCTCCAGCCTTGTTTGGGTGTAATAATGAAGGTGTTGTTGCTCTCCCATAGACTTTAATGGTCATCGCGCATAATCGATGCTCACTATCGAAAAACCTTATCGATACCGGCCGACTATCGACTATCGATCGATCTCGATAGCCAACGCAATCGCTCAACACTAGTTATGACCAATAGAGGAGACATTATGAATAGATGACAATTATGGTAAATGAATAGCAGTTGAACACAAGAATTCTGATAGTAATAAGCAGATCCTAATGGTTTGAAGAGACAATTCAAATATTGTCACAACATAGAGTAAGAAAATGGTCCATTCATAACAACCTATGCAAGTCTATAGGGTCCACGGGCTGCCGCCCCCTCTTCCCCGCACCTCGGAAATACACGCTGATCAGCGCAAGCTCTCGAAACACACAATATATTGCGGCACGTTCTGTACGCGCCGCAGTACATCTTGTGCACATACCTTAATGTAGAAACTATGAAATGGGGGAATGTTTTTGCTCTGCCATGTAACATGTTGTTATTCACATTAAGCATAACCTGCATAACCCCTACCTGACGTACGGTAATAAAATGATGTGTTATCTGAACTCTACACATTGATACAATTCCGGAAATACCAAAGATGTAGGGTTTCTGTTATGTTTTGGTACCGTAAAAAAATTCCAAACATTTTCTATTTTTGACATTTGCACCGCGGCACCATGTTCTGCAACCAATACCTTTTTTGTACTAACACCTACGGAATTGAGTGAGGGGCATTTTTTTGCGGACTGAAATGTTATTTTAATTTCAACCAGTTTGGAATGCACAGGACTTTTTTGATTACATTTTTTAATATTTCTATTGGATGTGAAATGACCAAAAAAACCCCCGCAATTTTGCCGTTTGGAATTTTTTTGTCTGTGGTTTTCAGCGTACGGGATAAACGATGATGTATTTTAGTAGATTGGACTTTTCGGACGCGGCGATACCAAATATGTGTAACTTTTTATAATTTTTTTTATTTGTAAAATAGTGAAGGGGTTGATTTGAACTTTTAATATTTTTTATCACTAGGGGGCGCAATCGTTTCTACAACCTAATGCATTGTATAGACAATGCTTTAGGGTGTACCAATATGCTGGTTTCCCCACTTCCTGTCTGGGGCCAAAAGTGGGGAAATCGAAATCGAAAACATGGCAGCAATGGAGGCCTTCACAAGGCTTCCAACTGCCATGTTAATCAATCTGGGCCCCTGAAATGCTGCAGATAATTGGAGTTAAACTTGATTTTTTAAAATTCCGCCTTTGATTAGGACAAAGCTTTTTAACCCCTTCCTGACAATGGATGTATCCATACGCCCTAGCGGGAAGTGCGTTCCCGCAATTGGATGTATGGGTATGTCCTAGCAATCGTGTGGGCTTACAACGGAGCCCTGCACGATAGCGACATGGGAGCAGCGGTAAATTACCACTGGTCTCATGCTATGAATGAGCTCCAGCCGCGGATGTTTATCCACTTAGCTTTGACGATCTATTAAGATCGTTGGAGCTAAGTCGCATCCAGGAGGAGGGAGCTTCTAATGGCTGCTCCCGTAGCAGTTGTAGCACAATAGTGCACCAACTGTCTCCTATCAGACGGTCCAGGAAGTGAAAGTCACTTCAAGGGCCATCTGTGTGATCACCATGCCCACAATGCATTGTGGGTATTTCCGGGCAGGGTGATTGACAGTCGCCATGGAGACCAGTACACAGCAATAGCCATGTCGAATTGCGATTTTTGTTCATCCCGCAGCACATAAAATGGAATAAAAAGTGATGAAACACTCATATAAACTCCAAAGCGGTACGAATTAAAACGATGGTTCATCCCGCAAAAAAGTCCTTACACAGCGCTGTATATGGAAAAATAAAAAAAGTTATGGCTCTCAGAAAATAGTGTTGCATAAATATTGTTTTACACAATAAAAACACTTTTTTAAAGCGCTTCAACGTAAAGAAAACTATATTTACACGGATACTACACGGAGAGTGCTGTTAAAAATAAAAATAAAAAAACACTACTAGGATTGCAGCATTTTATTCTCCCTGCCTTTCAAAAAATGGATTTAAAAGCAATCAAAAAGCTTTTTTCCCGAAAAAATTATAACAATAAAAATGTCAACTCATCCTGCAAAAAACAAGCCCCTACACAGCTCCGAACAAAGAAAAATAAAAAAAGTTGTGGCTCTCAGACTACGGCTACTTTTTTATTGTGTAAAAGCAGTAAAACTTAAAAAATATGGTATCGCTATAATTGTATCGACCTGCTGAGTAAAACTAGCATGTGATTTATACCGCACAGTGACCGCTGAAAAGAATAAAAATAAAATTACTACCAGGATTGCTGTATTTTGTTCAAAATGCCTCACAAAAACCTTCATATGATGTTCAAAGCATCATATGAAACCCATAATAGTACCAATAAAAACATCAATTCATCCCACAAAAAACAAGCCCCTATACAGCTATGCACACAGCAAAATAAAAAAAAATATGGTTGTCAGAAGAGGACAACATAAGAATGCAATCTTTTGTAGACATAGTTCTATTGTGTTAAAGTAATAAAACATAAACTATATCAAATTTATATAATTCCAATTGTACCGACCACAAAGTAAAGTTATCCTGTCATTTACACTGCATGGCGAACACTGTAAAATTGAAACCCGAAAAACAATGACGGAACTGCATATTCTCCCCCCATTTTCATGGCCCAACACTAAAAAAAACTATGGAACACCTGTACGCCCAAAATGCACAGTACACCCCTAGATGAGATCCCTGAGGGATGTTGAGTCCAAAAAGGGGTTGACTTATGGAAGGTTTCACATGTTCTGGTACCTTGGGGTCTTTGCAAATGCAACACAGCACCCACCAAAATCTGCGTTCCAAAAAACAAATAACACTCCCTCCTTTGTACACCCTGACATGCGCCCAAACAACAATCTACACCCACGTGTAGGGTATTGTCGAACTTGGAAGAAATTGCGGAACAAAATTTAGGGTCCTTTTTTTCCAGGATTCTTTGTAAATACTCAATATTTTCAGCTAAAATTGCAAATTGTTGGAAAAAAAATTCTTCACTTTCACAGCCTAATACTAAAAAAAATTGTGAAACACCTGGGGGGGTCGATATACTTACTGCACCCCTGGATATATTCCTTAAGGCCGTGTTCACACGGCTTATTCCCGACGGATTTGTGAGCCGTATTGAGCTCACAAATCCGCCGTGAATAAGGGGCGGGCGGGGGCGGGGCCGGAGTGGCGGGGGCGCCGCTCCGGCCCCATAGACAATGCATTGTTTACGGCGCGTACGCGCCGTAGATAATGTGCATTTCACTTTCTCCCCCCGCGGCGGAGTCGCCGAGCGGGGAGGAGCGACGGAATCCACTGTTCTCTATGAGAGCAGTGGATTACCGTAATGACAGGGACGGATTGGCGCCGTACTGCAGCGCTAATCCGGCGCGGAGTACGGCGCCAATCCGTGCCCAAATAAGCCATGTGAACGAGGCCTAAGGGTTGTAGTTCACCAATATGGGGTCTTTTTAGGGGTGTTTATTAAGTTTTAGCACCTTAGGGTGTCCGCAAACCTGAAATGGCGCCTAAATGAAATCATAAGTGAGTGGATCTATTGCAATAGTCTGCCATAATTGAATAATATTTTTGATCTTTCCTTTTAAGTGGTTATATATATAATCAAACCGTTCCCAGTATTAGTCTTGTATTCATGCATTATTATCTTCAAATCTTCAGTATTTCTTATATATTCAGACACAATATCAATGCCAGAAATACCTTTTTTGTCCCCTAATGACACCCTATGGAAAAAGCAGCAGGGAAAAAAGTATCACCTAAATCAAGGACTCCCAGTCAGTCTTTCACACTGGTACTTTTCAGGCCCTAAGCCATGGAAGATCTGAGATCAGTCTAAAAAGCAAAAATTGGTCAGCACATCCAAGGAAATTAAAAAAATATATATATCGTAGGTGCACATTAGCATGGCAGCAAAAGCAATGCAAACACTCTGTAAGCATTAAAAACAGTCAAAGGGAATACAGGATTTTTTTTCAAAAAGCATTTCTGCTACTTTAGAATACATGTGCATATTTTTTTAACAAAACTGTCATTGCAACAAGGTGACCTCAGTATAGATGGGGATCTACTCTGACATTTTAACTTTTTTTCATTTACATTTTTTATGGTGACTGTTCAGACGTCCATATTTTCAGGAGAGAGAAGATCCCAGTTACACATTGCTCTGATTAAAAACAGTCTGAACAGACACCAAGACAGGTAACACGTTAAAGTAGTTCCACTAATGTCATGAGCTCATCTTGTTGCAGTAGATGGTCGGTGTGATGGTTTACTTGCCTTTCAGAACTCACTGACTGTTTTGCATAAAGCAAAGGCTTATGGGAAAATAATTGAGATGCTCCACAGCACACTCATATGCATGTAGTTATCCTCAGTTCACGAGTAGCTCCCCTAGGGCAAAAAACTAGGACTTGAGGTATTGCATTAATATTAAGTGTGTTTTACTATATGTATTGTCGGGGGCCGTTTACCAACACTGGGGGTCACCCGTTTGTCCCGGTACTCCAAATCACGATCAGGGGAACATGTATCGGCCGATTAGAAACTTAGTCAGAGTTCTGGTTCGAATCTCATTCATGTTCCAAGTAATTCTGACAATACAATGCATTACACACATATTTGTATGATTCTGTAATCAAACAAGCGCAGGCGCGATAGGGGCGAGAGGAACGGACGTATGTCCATATTTAGGCAGCTTCTGAGTAGATTTCATTGGTCCATGTTGTCTCTGAGTAGAAAGTCTCTGGAATGCATCAGCCGAAACTTTGTAGTTGATTTCCAGTAAAACGAAACTTAAGGAAGGGAGATGATAACCAAATGCCACATCCTGGGGAAACTGATAACAAGATGTTACATCCTGGACAGCAACCATCTTAAATGCTTCTTCATATTTGCTGTATCATTCCTCACAAAATGGAATCTGCTCAAGCTGAGATACCTTATTAAGGAGAAAAGCTTGGGATTTCATAGTTATGCATGCAACACAATATTAGTTCAAATCTCTTTACCTTCACAATCCCCCCTAAAGACCAAGATTTTCTCCACTGTCCCTGTCGACTACACTGGGGCTAGGGTAGTCCTGTACCTTTGGAAACTGCTCACACTGGGGGAGAGGGGTGTTGGGATTTCTTCAGAAAGCTCGTGAGGAAACCCCCCTAGTGGGTGAATTCAACACGCAACTTCCAGTGACCTACCTAACAGTGTGAGGTTTTCCCCTTGATCTGTCCCTTTAAATCAGAGAGTTGACTCTTGGTTCATACTTATGGGGGTCTTGGTAGGAAGGGATGTCACCAATACCTCCTTCATCACCGCACATCAGAGGTTCCTGTTCGTGCATAAGGAAGGTTCCTGAGGTGGCTCCTCCTGCAGCTATCCGGGCCAATAGATTTTTGTAGAGGGGAACGCAGCAGCACAGCACAAACAGTAACACCACCAGTATAACTAGCAGTATCATGCCCACTTGCTGTAACCAGCGCTTCCAGCCTCCAGTCCAATCAGTCAGCCAGGAGGCCCAGGAAGTATCCACTCCTGAATTCTCCTTGAGTTCCTTAGACAAATTCTTTATCTTGCCCAGGGCAATGGTGATTTTACCATTCACTCCTGTGTTGTCAGGTATATAGGTGCAGCATTCTTCACCTATCATCCCACAAACTCCAGCTTTTGCTATGGGTAAAACAAATAAAAGGATATACACAATCATTTTGTCACTTGGTCCCTTTTACAATGAGAAGCATGAATCCATGTGGGTTTTCCTCCAATTTGACACCGTGGGGGTAATCGGATAACATAAATGGGCCCCTTTTCAAATCTGGGCCCGGGAAAATTCCTCGTATGTGCCTCTTTTATACACTGGGGTCTCCTGGTTTGAAATCAGCCCCGTTTCCCCTGTAGTTCTGGAAGAAAAGCAGAGACTGCAGCATGCAAATAGTCAACTCTTTGGAAATTTAAATCAAAATTTGGGGTACAGTCCATCACTTTTTTTCCCTAGCTTTGCCCGACTTCAAACACAAAGGGAGGTTTCCAAACGTATCTCAAATGGGGTTAGGCCATGTTTTGCTTGTGGGGTTTGCCTAAGGGAAATGAACAATTGGGAAAGTTCTGGCCGGGAAGGGGGATAGCAGTATCTTTGACAACTTATTCTTGGAGTTCCATTATTCTCTCTCCCTTTCCGCAGAGCTTTGGGGTGGTTACGGGGGTGGGGGCCCCAAAAATTACCCCTAAATGTTCCAAAACTCTGGGAAAACCGAAAGAAAATTGCTGGCCCCTGGTCTGACTCGATACCTGGGGGTTTTTCCAAAAATCGAAAGCTTTTCAGTAATAAAACTTCTTTGCCGTTACTTTGGAGGTCATGTTGGTCACGGGGTAGGTTTTCGGGCCTCCTGAAAACATGTCTACTGAAACCAGAACAATTCATACTTCCCACTCTTGGGCATCTGGATGTGGTCCCTTGAACCCTTGGGGAAGGGGTACTCAGGTTTTGCCAGGTGCGCATAGGTACTTGGCTTTGGGGGAAGGGTTGCAGGGGGTGCAGATGGGCTGCTTATTGTGGGCTGCAATCATGGAACTGATTCCTAGAGCTTGGTACAATTTTCTGCCATAGCTGGTGCCTGATTCTTTCCATGATAGTTTGCTCCATGGGCCCGGGGTTTTGCAATGGCAGGATAATTGTCTGGGTAAACGACAAGGCCTTTGCACTTCCAAATTCTTTTTCGAGAGTTGCTCCTTTTTCCACTGTTGTTTCTCCTTTGCATTTTCCAGATGTTGTTTTTGGATTTCTTTCTTGGGGGGCCCCCCGGGGGTTTCCCAAATCAGGGCGGGATTTATCAGTTCCGTTTTTTTTAAATAAATTCCTTTTTTGGGTCTGGTGGTTACCATAATGATTTCAGGATCCAGCCATTGGATGACACTACACCAAGAGGCTGCTTTTGCGGCTTGGCCCGCTGTCGGGTTTTGGGGTCTTTTTGTCTTTTCCTTTTCGGGGCTTTAACCTTTAAGACGGCTACCTTTTGTGGGCAGTTCAAGTGCAGCCATCAAGGATTGATTTGTCTCAGTTTAATGACCCAAAATTTTGTGCATCCCATAGGCATATTTTGAGTCAGTCCAATTTGCCCGTTTTTCCTTCAGCCATTTTACAGGCTTCTTCCAGACTTGAGTTCAGCAATTTTGAGCTGAAAATTTGGGGGGCGTGCTTCTGCCATGAGGATTTCATCTTCTGGGTTATTGCAAATCCTGTATAAAAAGTCCTCTTCAGTAGCATATCTTGACCCATCAGTCCAGATAAAGTTGCGGGGGGATTCCCCTCGGTCCCCATGTAATGGGGCAGCAGTTTGATCTTGAAAGGCTTTCAAACAATCATGGGGGTCATCTCTGGGTCTAGTCACTTCTGTCTCTTCCCCCCTGTGTATGGAAGAAGAGTGGCTGGATTCAAGCTGAAAACAGGTTTGAAGGGATGTTGGATGGCAGAGGGTGAGCACTGCAAACGCAGGGGGGCGCTATGAGTCTTGTGCTTTGAAAGAGTCTGTTGTAGTACCGCAGCCAAATAGGGGGTTTTCCTGTTTGATACTCAGTAGAAAATATCCGCAGTTTTGTCAAGAAGGATTTGTGTACATGGACAGCCTTGGGGCAGGCAGGACGGTCCTGGCCAGGGGCCCAATGAGCAGAATAGTACCCCTAGAGGGCGTTGGCGGCCCCCCAAGGGGGGTTGAGGACCCCCAGGGCATGTCCCTCTGTTTCAGAGACAAAAAAAAGTTGAAAGGTTGATTGTAGTCTGGAAGTCCAAGTGCTGGAGCAGTCGACACTGCAGTCTGTAAAGCCTGGAAGCGGCCCCTTTTGTTGTTTACACAAAAGATTAGGAGTTGGTTAAACCCAGGTCCCCCCGTCTTCGGGCATTGTATAAAGGCGCATATTTCGGATGCCCCCGGAAAACCTTGCCTCCCAGTAGGGATGAGGCCTAGGAAATTTGTATTGTCTTGAGTTTTTTGGATAAGGGAAAGGGGGATGTGATGGTTTGCACACGTTCATCTGTAAGGTGTCTGGTTCCTTGGGGATATCAGTGACCTAGAAACACAACTCTTTTTTTGCCCCACTGGAGCATTTGGAGACCTTGCAGTTGAGGCACCTGTGCGCGGGGATAGGATTTTCCTTCCATATCTTCAGGGCTTCCCCCAAATGAAAAGATATCGAATACGAAGAAGGGTTACTTCGGGTTTTTTGGGCTCCCCCATGGTTAAAAAAAAAAACTTTAAATACCCTGAGTAAATGATTTGGGCTATTTGGGCCCTTTGAGGGCCCCCGGGTCCAGGTTAAATTGAGACCCCTGAAAGGAAAAAGCAAAAAAGTAGACGTCTTCATAAGAGGGCGCGAAAAAGCTTTATCAATCAATAACTGTAAAGCGGAATGAGGGGGGCATCTGGGAAAGAAGAGTATTGGGGGGGGAACCCACTGGGTTTCCGGATGTGGCGGCATTAACACTCAGATCTTGAACCATCGGTATCTCTGGGTTCTCCTTTTTGGACTTCTTTTCACAGGAAAAAGGGGGTGTTGCGGGAAGATGCAGGGAAAAGTACCCCTGAGTTTAAAAGAGCTGTATCGACCCTTTCAGTCCACTTCTTTACCAGCTTTGAGGGGATACGTGGGAGTTAGGTAGGAGACTCCTCCTTCAGGTACACATTGCATGGGGGAACGGGAAGGAGGCAACATCATTGGCCTTGTGCCCAAAAGTCTGGGGGGGGTTTAAAAAATACAGATGTACCCAAAAATAAAAAAGGCTTGGATAAAACATCACCCAAAATAGGGAGGGCCTTTAAATGACTGGAAAAAGATCCCATCTTCCGATCTGGATCCTGTAAAATTAAGCCCCATCCTTCAGGGAGAAATAAAGTTGGCCCCCAGTGGAATAAGTCGCCCCCAATGATTAACTGGGCAGGGTCAGAAAAAAGGAAACGGATCCCCAAAAGTCAGGAAAGGGACCGCATTAATTGGCAGTGGGGGGCGACTTATTTTTGCGACCCTCAACCCCAATACAATTTAGGACATCAGAGGGATCGGACCCCAGGAGGCAGGTTCTTTGCTGCAATTACAGGGGGGCCGCCCCAGGTCCCACCAAAAAGTCAGTGGGGTGTCCTGCTACAGGAATAGTCACACCCCAGGGGCCTCAGACTCCCCCTGTGGGAAAGGCGGGACCAGTGGCCACATCCTCAGGGGGCCCCTCCCTCGGTAGGGCTGTCCGTTTTGCTGATGTTGTGGCTGTGCCAAAGTGGGCCCCGAGAATCTCTTGTAATGGCCAACCTGTTACATCTCCAGAGTTTGGTGGCTCTCTAACGTTTTGCACTCGGGGTGGGGGGAAAGGGACAAGGCCCTGAAAAATTTCGGGGGGTTTGGGCACACTCAACCTCACAGGTTTAACAGCTTTTTTTTCCCCTTTCTTTTTCTTATCTTGGTTAACCCCCTTTTTGGAACCCCTTTCCACGCAGGGCTTCTTTTACTCTGACCCATAAGCTCCGGTCTTGTACGCGGACCAGACCTTGAGGTCATTTTAAGCCATCATCAGGGCTTCACTAAAAAGGAAACATTGGTTTTTTATGAGTAGAAAAACCCTAGGTCCTCTACTGCGGGCTCAATCTACCTGCAAAAAACTACAGCTTCTCCTGGTTTGTTGTCACCCTGCAATGGGTGGCTTGGTCACTTAGGCAGGTCTGTGCCCAGATTTGAGCTGGTCACAAAAAAGGCTAAACCAGAAATCAAAAGAAAAATATCAAGTCCAGAAGGGTTCAGATATTTCTGGATTTTGGGGGGGTAATCATCAAATTTGACAAGCACCGGGTCTCTAAAACTTTCCCAAATTGCCATAGATTTTCCTGGTTTGTGACAACTTTTTAGAAAACTGCATGGGTTTTTATGGGGTCTGGAATTTAATGGATAGGGAAACAAACTGTTTGGGGGGTAAATGCAAAATACAAAGGGGCAGGGGAGGGCTTGGGTCATCGTGCTACTCCACTTTTTGGGGGCTGGGTACATGGGGTACAGGCTTTTTGCCTGTATCGAGGGGTATTTTTTTGTGAAAATCTCGTCCTTACCCTCTTTCACAAGTGGTGTATGCCCTGGGGAGGAAAAAACAAACCTAACCTCTCTAAATTCTTTTTTATTTTTGGTAATAAAATTGGAAAAATGGGATGTAGATGAACCCTTATACAATTTATTTTAAAGGAAACTTATAAAGGGCAAGGGATAAGTGGGAAGAGAGGATCGACTTTCCCTGTCCATCCTCTACTTCACCTCAAAAGTAAAGAATTGGGAATAGCAGATGTGAGCTGGGTAGTTTTTTTTGTCTCATCCTTACCCTGTAAATTGGACCCACAGCAGAATCAGATACTACAAGGAAGACTCCGCACTGAGGAGAATAGCGGAAACCCATGGAAAATAACCTTGTCCACCAGTTAAACCGTTGTCAACATGCAACAAACTTAGGAAAACCCCCTTTTCTTCAATTGTAGAACCCCCCCTGGAGAGGGGTTTTACAATGTCTGGGGCCAAACCCCTTCCCCCGGAAATCCCCCCCCAAAGGGAACGGGGAGGGGACTCTGCACTGGGTTATCCACCCCCCTTCAGAGGTTCCCGGGGCCTTTTTGGGGGGCCCCAGAGGCGTTTTTTTCTGTGTCTTCGCACTCCTAAACCTAATGGTTTGGGGGGGGGTGGGGGAGGGTGCTGGGGGCGGGCCCGGGGTGGCAAGGGATTGGGGGGGGACCATGGAAAAGGGCCCCCATAATACGTTGGGGGGGTAACAAAAAGGGTTTTGGGGGGGGTAGGGGGGTTCTGGATGCCCCTTTGGGGCAGCTCTTTGGGGCCCACAAACTCCTACAACCTCCCCCAATTAGGATTTTTGCGTTCCCCAAAGCACTAAAGGGCCCCCCTCGGGGGCCGCCACGGCCATTATAGGGCGGTGGCGCGTGGTTCTTTTCACAAACATCGCCTTTAACAACACTTTTATATAAAACCCTTACGTTTGTCATCATTATCATCTCCGCCATGCCTTCTACCCTTCCACAAAAACTTCCTTTGCAAACATTTTTGGGCCCCTCGGAGGTGAGCCTGTGCCATTTCCCCATCCCTTTCGGACAAATTTTTCCCTCGAACTCTTATTATCTCCTGCCAAATTGGATGGCTGCAATCTGCCCTTCTTTGCAATCCCCCCAAAGTATAATTTTACAGGCATTTGTAAAAATACCTTTTTCCTTCTTTCCAAAAACAATTCCTTGACAGTCTTCCCCTTCAGCAAAATTAGCTCTTTTCGAAAAAGATTAAAAAAAATTGGTTTTTTCATGTTGGGGGGTCTCCAATCCCGAAAAGCTACAAGCTGACCCGGCCGGCCCCGGTCCGGTCTCACAAAAAATAAAAGGTTCTATTTTTAAAAAAATAAAATTTAATTAAACCCAAAAATAGTACCCTTTGTTGCCAACAATGTGGGGGGGCCCGTCCCCTCCTTTTTCAAATTATATATGTTCATTAAATTCCCCGGAAAAAATCCTAGTGAATTAGTCCCCCCCGGACCACCTGAATATTTAGAATACACAATCTTGTCCCTAAAATAACCCGGGGGGGGGACTCCCCTTGCCATCAACAAATTTAACCTTAGAATGCAAGGGGTTTAAAATTTCAGCAACCCCTACCGGGCAAAGGGGTTCGTGACTAAAAACAGTGACAATCCGAACATGGAAGTCCGCAAAACAAAGTTCGGGACGTGGCCCGGGGTGGGTAAAGTTTTCTAGGTCGAGTCACTTATTGTGACCCCCCGCGGACCCTGCCCCCAAAAAATCTAAAACCGGGGGGACATAAAAGGCCAACGGGAGTTAAAAACACTAATGTATCAAAATCCCGTGACCCTTTTGAGGCTGAAAGGGCCCCAATTTTGTTCTCCGGTCCTGAGGGCCTCCCAGTGTTCGGGTCCTCGGGGGTCTGGATCCACCTCAGGCCCCCGCCTCACTTGCGGCGCCAAAGTTTGGGGGTCGTTTTCCAACACTGGGGGTCACCCCTTTTCCCAGGTACTCCAAATCACGATTAGGGGGAAAATGATCGGCCGATTAGAAACTGGTCAGACCCCGAGTTCTGGTTCAAAACTCTTCTTTCCAAGTAATTCTGACATAAAGCATTACACACATATTTTTATATTCGTAAACAAAAAAGCGCAGGCGCGATAGGGGCGAGAGGAAACGGAGTATGTCCCTATTTAGGGAGCTTCTGGTAGTTTCATTGGTCCCCTGTTGTCTTGGGTAAAAATCTCTGGGAAAGCATCAGCCCAAAAAAATTTTAGTTTTTCCAGTTAAAAAAGAAACTTAGGAAGGGATGATACCAAAAAGCCCCCAAACCGGGGAAGATAAAAGTGTTCATCCCGGGGAAGCAACCTTTTGTTCTTCTTTTTGCTGTTTTCAAATTTCCCCACAAAAAAGGTTGCAAGCTGGTAACTTATTAAGGGGAAAAATTGGGATTTAATAGTTTTTTTTGCCCCTTTAGTTTAAATCTTTTTCCTTAATTTTTTTTGGAAAAAAAGTTTGGGGTTTAGGTGGTTGATTATTGTATTTTAAAAAGTTTCTTGTGTTTTTTTTGAAAAGGGGTTCAGCGCCCCGGGCATTCAGATGGTGGGTTGGTGGTGAGCCAAACCAAACCCAGAAGTTTATATACCTTTGGTGATTTGTATCTGACAAAATGGAATTACTCGCCCCAAAATTTTTCCCCACACAGATTTCAGATCTGTAGTGCCGAAACAAATGGACATGTCCATTTTTTGAAGTAGATCCCCCTCGGATTGCACTTCAGCATTGATAAGAGTTAGATTTGGTTATGCACACCCAGTAAGAGAGGGTTAAAGGTGTCTGTGGAGAAAGGCCTTTTGGGTAACCCCAAGTAAAAAAATAAAATAAAAATTCCACAAAAACTCCAAGGTGATGCTAGTTACATAATTGTATTCGTAGAATTATATCACAGAAGCAAGGACTAAAGATCTGTAAAAGTCCAGATTACAGCATAAGATTCATAAGACTAAAACAAATGTCAAAAAGATGTCGAGTATCGAGATGTCAAATTTCGACGTTTCTGCTACTGAAGCCTTTTTCAAATGACATTGAAAAGGTGAGAGGAATATCGTGAGTAACTGAAATATGCATATGGAATAAATAGAATGCAGTAAAGGAAAAAAGTTTTCAGTTAACATTTCTATTTTCCTGGATCCCATACGGTCAGCAGCTTGGAGGAGAGGATGGTGGATCCACTGGTCACCGCGCAGAGTAGGTGAAGCCTACGCCGAGGAGTGGAGTCTAAGGGGCCCCCTTGTCTTCACCGGTGCCCTCCACAAAGCAAGAAGTACTTTACTGCCGGGAAAGCCCCAGGTCACTGCCCCTGACGTAGGCCCCCGCGGAAGTGAAGATGTGACAACGGAACGCAGAGCGGCAGGGCAGGTGGACAGGCAAGCACGGAAAGAACAACGCAAGAAGACGAAGATGAGGCAGGTTACAAAGTCAGACGCAGAAAATAGCGCAGAGAAATCTTGTGAGAAGTATGCACAAAAAAACCCTCCCCCAAAGGGTCAGACCCCAAAAATGGGCGTTTTGGGGACAGGAAAAGGGGGAATCTTTAAAAAGTCCCTGCCTGATGCGTATTGGTAGAAGAAGAATTACCTGTAGGTACCTGGGGTCCAGGCCGCGGCGCAAGACAAGCCGGGAGCAGGGAGGCAGACGCGACCGCCGTCCTGGTGCCGGGCATCGGTAGCAGCAGTGACATAATGTACTTTTTTCCATTACTGCATTCTATTTATTCAATAGCCAAAATGTCGATATTCGACACCTCAACATCTTTTGACCTTTGTTGTAGTCTAATGAATCTTGCACAGTAATCTGGACCTCTATAGATTTCTAGTCCTTGCTTCTGTAATACAATTCTACAAATAAAATTGTGTGACTAGCATCACCTTGGAGTCGTGGAATTTTCTATTTATTCAGCATTGATAAGAGGCTGACCCATGACTAAATCAGAGCGGAAAACTGCCTCTGAAAAGACAAAATCTACAGCAAGAATCCAAGGTTTCGCCCTGGATGTCTGCAGAGCATTACACATCAGATCAGTAAAACCTAACAGACTAGTCAGTAAAGTGGAGAAGCCTAATATAATGGTTATGTATTCCAGCTGTGAGTACAGTTTTCTTGTTTCTTGCATAGTCTGCAGGGTGATGAAACTCTATAGACCACTGTGTAGAAGTAGCACATGACCACTATTAGGTATGGGCATGGGTGGGGGGGGGGGTATCAATATTGAACGACAGCTGGTGAAGTTTGTGTGCCAGGGCTGGCCTTGATGTGAACCCATCCTAAAAGACAAATCCTTATGGAGTTTATTTTAACCTGTACATTTACTGTTTTTCATTTATGTTAAAAGAAAATTACAGACAGCTGTTAATAAAACCTGTTAATCTATGGGTCTCATCATTGTCCTGTGTAATCTGTGATGTCCTCTCATTTCAGCCAAGATGTGAAAAGTATCCACCCAAAGAGAAATGTTCTTTAGCTAAGAATGTTGTTTGTGGAACAGATGGAAGAGAATACTACAATGAGTGCGCGATGTGTGTCTTTATCAGGTAATTGAATATTCCTATTCCTATAATGTTCTTTTGGTGCTCTAGAGTCTGCAGCGAGTCTCAAGTCTACTGTGAAATTGATGTTGGTCCCTAGTATAAGGAAGCTGCCAGGATCACTTTTGAAAACTGGAGGCTTCCTGCCTATCTGTATATACAGCGCTCATTGATTGTTGTACGTACAACAATATGGAAGGCAGGGAGGATAATAAACCATCGATGATGTCTTAGTGGAGAGACTGACTGCGGCTGACAGCAGGCTCTTCACTTCCACAGCTGAATAGTAAAGGAAACATGTATGAAGGAAGGCACTTCAAAGTGAATAGTCGAGTCTCCTTTTCAGTGTATAATGTGCCTGAATGTATGAAATTGTTTTTTGTGCGATTATACATGTGAGTCTAAAGTACGGCGCGCCTCGCCTATGTGTTTGATGCATTACGGAACTTAGGCACATTAGTAATAAAGGTTATAGATAGGCTGGAAATAAAATAAAAGTCATTAGAATAGCATGTCAGTGAATACATTTTATAGGAGATATTTTAATATCTTGGGGATATTATATAATTTTACATTAATTTTACATGATACAATTTTTTAATTAAATTTAAATAATTTAATTTTCTATACTTTGATAATTGTCAAAAATTACTTTTTATTATTGTACTGGTGGAAGTTGAGAAATAAGGGACATTTTTTCCCTAACAGCAAATCCAGCTCCACTTCCACTCCTCAGGCTCAAGCAGAGCACATTGGAATAGGTCCCCTTTCCGAGCAGTAATGCGTCTAGTTTTGCCGACCCACATTCTTATATGTGTCTAATAATAAGAGTGTGGTGCGACGCCACTAGAACACCCCCAGATGCCCCCTCATGATAGGCGCATTAAAAAGTGTTGAGTCTTACGAACAATGCGCCTAACACATTCATTAGGCGCATTATACGATGTAGCCGACTCTCTTTGCCGCATTTGGTGCAAGAAAATGATGTCTCAGTAACTGTCTGCTGTGCCCTCTGTATTGCCATTTTAAAACTCCTACTCAGTGTTAAATGATTACCCCTGTATAGTTAATTTACCCCAGTCATTTACTTAATATTAAAGTCATCACGGTTGTTTCGATTTCAATTAGAACATTTTTGTAGAAGAAAATGTTCTTTTTTGTCATTTTGTGCACAAATATACACATATCAGTAACATACAATTGAATGAAATCAAAGTGGGGAGGCCTACTGTATGAGGGAAGGTCCAGAGTAAAGGGATTAGCACAAGAGAGTATCAGAGCAGGGGAAACCTTAACCTACCCTACTTGTCCTACCAGTCCCTACCACTTAGCCACAGGGTAATAGCTCCAACAACGGAGTCCCCATTTCACACACTAACCGTGAACACCATAGGATAAGTACAGTCCCAACATGTTTCAACGTCTCATATCTGTATCTGCTGGGAACAAAGTTTAAGAATATAATATTGGCAAGGGCAGACCAAATCCATAGATGCATAATAAGTCACGGTGGAACGTATCCAAACATGAAAAGGTTAAAAAGTGTTTCAGCTTCTTAGGTTAGTAAATTTAGCAAGTTCTAAACTCTCATAACAGGCACTCAGAGAATCACAGAACGATGAATATAAAATGGAGTGAGGGTGTGGTGTCCACTCGAAACCAAAGATCTGAAGGTACAGTGCCAAGCAAAAGAGTAACATTGCTTTGAACTTGTGACTTTTAGGCTCCATATCTCAGCATCCACTACAGCTTTGAATGTGAGACTACCATCACTTTATAGTCAATCATCTTGATTATCTCGTACATAAATTTGGCTTGCAGCTATTTAGCATATGCTTAGTTATGCCTATTCTAGTCATGTAACTGAATTGTTACTGTTTTGCTCCTGGTGGTGGAACAATCTATTTTTTCTTGTATGCTGCAAATTACAACCTGTTCTCACATTCCCTAATAGCTCAGTGTGTTATTAGATTAATCCCCAAGCAAAAGGTGACTGGTTCGAACTGAGAAGAAGCCATGAAGAAGGTTTCCCAAGAAAAGATAAACCGCATCAACCAGCTCATCGATAGCGTCTCTGAGCCAAGAAAATTGCCAAACTGCATTATAGGAGTGCCATGACAGCTGGAAGAAAATGAAATGAAGTCCGTCCATTCATTCCAAAGCCAAGAGGTGGACGTCCCTTCATAATATTGGAGTAAGCAAGTTGATTTATCACAAAGTGATAGCGCAACAAACACGGCAGTGGAGATGACTTGTATACTTCGCAATAGTGAGATCATGGAGGTTCATGCAAGCGCCATGTGATGCGCATTACACAAGTCTAGAATGGTGGCCCAAAAAAAGGTGAAGAAGCCTCAACTTGAAAATCATCATAGGAAGCGTTCGCTCGAGTTTACAAAAAAGTATGAAAAGTGGACAATAGGGGCGACATGTATGTATTTTGGTGCCCAGACGTCAATTTCTTTGTGCGTTAGTGGTATAGAATGCGTTTGGATTTATGAATCTGTTCTAGTGCGGGTCATAGATTTAGCGCTTTCTAGCTTCAAAATTACAAATCATGTAAACCATTATTATCTTGGTCTGACTGCTCCAGCAGTAATGCACCCAATTTTCCCATCCTCCCGTCATAAATATGTAGAATCATACAGTTGTGGTGTAACACGCCTGCAGCACACACCCTGATCTCAGGTGCATTACAAAGTGCCGCGGGTGCACGATAATGTTATAATAATATTAATAATAATAATAATTTTGGAGTGCACCTGATTATAAATTTAGAGAACAGGATTGCAGGTTTTGGGCTGAAAGGATCCCAGAATACTGGTGTAGCCCCTTACATACCTGTTGCCCTAGAAGTCTGGAAATGTAATTTGAAGGGATGAGATGAAAGTCAATAGACCGGGCTCTGATGGATCAAGAAATTGAAGAAGCCGTCAGGTTCGTTGGAGGAAGCCTAATGATATAGGGATGTTTCACAGCCAAAGATGTTGGATACTTAACCGGGATTGATGGTGATCTCAATGCTGAGCTATATGTGAGTATCCTACAAAATGAGTCACTTCACATATTAGAGTACTATGGGTATGAAAATGACGACATAGTGTTCCAGCAGGACAATGATCTGAAGCAGACGTCAAGGTTGGGGAAGGAAGTAGAGTTGCTGGATTGGCCTCCACAATCCCCAGACCTCAATCCAATCCAATACTTGTGGGTAGAGTTGAAGAAAAAGCTGTATTTGTACCCATGTGAGTCAACCAGTATGCACAAACATTGGGAACATGTAGAAGAGACCTGGGATTAGATTTTGGTCGAGACATCCTGGAATTTGATTCAGAGCCTAGAAGTATTCAAGCAGTGTTGAAAGCAAAGGTGAATTTGCAAAATACTAACAAAATAGAACAACTTGAACTTAAGATTTTTAGGAGCAAAACAGTAACAATTCAGTTACATGAGAAGAATCTGCATAATTAAGCAGATTTGCAAGTCAAATTGATGTCTGATATTGTCAAAAATGATTGTCTACAAAATGATGGGAGTCTCGCGTTCAAAGCTGTAGTGGATGGTGAGATATGGAGCCTGAAAGTCAAAAGTTCAAAACATTGGGCCACATGTATGAAACGATTTTGGTCTAAAACTCTCTTTTTTCCCCATAGGTTTCTATGGGGAAAAAAGTGAGTTTTAGACCAAAACCGTTTCATGCATGTGGCCCATTGTTAGCCTTTTCCTTGGCACTGAATCATATCCACTAAGTGATGGAATGATGGTAAGATGTTCACTCAAACAGATAAACAACTCAGGTATGATGCTTGACTGAATCTCAGACAGTAGGTGAATTCAATCTCAAAATATGAGGAACATCCAGAATGTTGGATATATAACATAATTTACATGTTGTAGTCAAAATCCATCACATACAGTATGTGGCAAACAACACAATTAGAGATGGGCGAATTGATTCTAACGAAGTGGAATTCGTTTAGAATTTCAGGAAAACTTCGGTTCGAAACGAAGTCGAACTTTGGGGTTTTCTTCGGGTGACGAAGTTGTGCTTTTGATTGATAAAATGGCGTGCGAGCACATGGCGCTACATGGGGCAAAGCACTCTGGGAGGAAGGAGGGCATAGCCTGCATGACATGTGCAGAGGTGAAGCCAATCAGAGACCGGCGGGATTCTGTGACGTCACCGCACTATATAAGTCCGGGCACGACGCTGGGAGCTCATACCGCTCTCACTGTACTGATCAGGGAAGGTGCTGCCGCGGCTGATGGCTCTTACTGAAGAATTGATTTTATATAGCGATTTCTGTGGGGTGTCTCAGCTTGTCTCAGAGACTGTTTCTTAATGTTCTATTTCTAATTTTTGGGGTATTGGATCTGAAATCCAGTGTGCGTCCACTGAGTGCTATACATTCAATATCCAAGTTTGGGGTCTAAGCCAGTTCCTGTTGTATTCATTTAAAGAAACAGCGTTTTTACAATACAAATACCACTTCATTTTAGCTGCTCAATTTATTGCGCAATTTACATCCAGGGGTTAATTAAGCGTTGTTTGTGGTGTGCTGCCAAAAATAAACCGTCTTTTCACGCCAAAATATATTCATTTTTCCTGTAGCCTAATTCACAAGCAAAGGTTAATTACAACTGTATCTCTTGTTGTGTGGCGTAGAAACACGCAATTGTAACATGCTACAAAGCTACTAGTTTGTGCGGCTCAATTCTTTGGCGCAATTTACATCCCGGGGTTAATTAAGTGTTGTTGTGCTGGTGTGTGACAAAAAATAAAACGTCATTTTCAAAGCCAAAAATAAAAAAATTTTTTCCTGTAGCCTATTTCACAAACAAAAGGGAAATTAAACGATCTCTTGTTGTGTGGGTAGAAAACACGCAATTGTAACACCTACAAACTACGTTTGTGCGGCTCAA